>CANXYI010604243.1:0-10237 GCA_948208565.1 Hura crepitans
AAGCCTAAGGGCTTAATGTATGTTGTTAGTGATGCTTGAATGCACCCAAAATCTTATGGAAGCACAACATGATGCTTAAAGCTTATGAAATTATAATTATGAGTTATACGAAATGAAGATAATAATATATGTAATCATGTGAAACATAATTAAGTGATGGCCCATAAGAGTATGACAACTTAGATTGAATAGGTTAACCAGTTAACTAGGGGATGGTAGTAGCTACTAAGGCATTTCGGTGCATTGATGTCAGTTTATGGGTCCACTTTTAGTCTGAACCAAAAACCTAGAATTTATGATCTTTGACTTCTACATAGGTAAAGCTACCATTCAAGTCCTATAGGGCCACTACATGTTTCTACATGGGTACAACCACCATTCAAGTCTAATAGGGATCACTGTACATCTATAATGGTGTAGCAACCATTCAGGTCCCAAATATGGACCACTATATATCTATGAGACCTTTATGGTTGAGATCCCAATATTTAGTTTCGAGAGTTGTCTACTAGCTATAGGCAAAGTAAATTAAAGTCAATATAATGAAAATTAAATTATATATGCTAAGAAGAATAAAATAAGAAACAATAAAATGAGAATAACTGCATTATTATGTGAATCTTATGATTAACATATACAAGAAAAGATATTAATTCCTTTTTACATATAGCTTATCTTACATATTATGCATGCTATGAACAATACATGATCTTATGGATATGAATAATCATGTAGACATCTAATGCTATGTGCAATGAAATTAAATGCAAGATTTATGAATGAATAATGGTATGGCAAAATGGTCTTGTGTGATGATCATAGTGTGTCTAAGCCATAATATGTGAAAAATAAGGCATAAAAATATGTTATGATGTGATCGAATAATATAGTATGTGATTATCATATGGTTAGAGAAGAATTAGAGATGTCTCTATGATAGAATTTCTAACATTATGGAAATGTCCAGATTTCTTATACATATGCATCTATGTATGAAATATTGATCCCATTTATGGTAGAACTATATGTTATCTATGTTTATGTTATTCTAAGCATTAAATATATGGTGAATGATATAAATATGTTCATTATAAGGTTAAAAAAAGCATCTAATATATGTGATATTGTGATGTGTTCCATATTGATTTCTTTATATGGCTAATACTTGTTAACCAAAATAATCTATCATGAATGATATTGCATGCTTATAAATGTACCATATTATGATGGATACACCACTAAGCAATGAAGCTTAGTGCATTATTGTTTGCGATGCATAGGTTCTAGAAGCTATTAGATCTGAAGGATTTATAGTCAGATGCTAAAAGGATCTCCAGAGAAGAGTCAAGAGCAAGATTATGGGATTGGTATATAATTCTAGATAGAGATGTATTTTAATATTCAAATGTATTTCTAATATGATATTTAGGCAAATTTTGTATAAAAGATGTAAAAATCTTCTAAGAATGGGTTGCATAATGATTTATGATGATGTGTAGTCATTGATTCTAATCTATGATACATGTATGAGATATAGCATTTATGTTGTTTATTTATGAGGTACTGCATATGTATGGATTGGAATGGATATGGGACAAGTGTTGATATTATGTATATTTGTGAATGAGATGATATTAAGAATAGATGGTCAAATGGACTAGATAATGTTGAGATATGTTTCAATATATTAGAAGTGTTATTTTCATATAAGTTACTATTTAGGATAGTGTCCGAGCACAATCGTTATGTTACCGAATTTTTAACCCAAGGACCTAATTAGTAAACCTTAGATAGGGTTTTTGTTAAGACTAGTTTTTGTATGTTGTATGATAAGAGGATATGAAATTGGTTAAAAAGTATAAAAAGATTTTAAGTAACTCGAATAAGTTATAAGTTTTGCATAGTGGTTCTGTGTCATTCCTTATTCGAGTCTAATGATCGAATCGAGTAAGAGGTGTCACAAAATAGCCTATATGAGAAATAACCTAGTATAGGTAGGTTGACCAGTGAACTAGGGAGTTTTATAACAGCCATTAGGGGACCTTAGTATCTTGATGCATTTTATCCGTAGGTCTATTAAATCCACTGACTTTTACATTTTTCATCTTCATATCCATACGGGTATAGCCATTGCTATGGTCTAATAGGGCCACTGCACATATCCTATGCTAGTGCAGTAGCCGATAAAGTCTAAGGGAGCACTGCACTCTTATACTAGTGCAACAACCATAAGGTCCATAATGAGGGCCATTGCACACCATGATCCTATTATCCATAGGATAATTATTTTACTCTAAAATGGGCATAATTAAATATGTTTAATATAATTTAATGGTTTAATACATAATGATGTTGATATGGCATGATTTTATGCTTGATGTATGAAATATGATAAGTATTAAGTATGTTATGTTATATAAAGGTAACATCACATGTTTTGGCCAATGTGGCACATAATGTGATGTTGTAACTATTTATGTTTCTTTATATCTTGTATATTGGTATAAAAGCACATATGCATAAATTAATTCGATTACACCATAAAGTTATTGCTTAAACATTATTTATTTTGTGATGCATGGGTAAAGTGATAGGTTGAGCACAAGCCCTAAGACTTCAAGTGTCTCGAGAGAAGACAGTTTTTATGGCATCCCTTACTGAACTACTTAAGGAATTCGATAGGTGATACACTTCCTACCAGGTCACTCATCCTAGAATTGCACCAAGTGTGAACTCCTTAACTTTTATAGGATATTTTAAAACTTTATTAGATATTGCTTAGGTTTTAGGTTTACACTTAAACAAGTTCATATGTTGTATAGCAGACCTAGAAAACCCATTTCACAAACATACTACATGTTACAAAAAATTGGGCAGCACAATAGCTACCCGGGTGACATGCTAAAATTTTATTTCACCTGTAAAAGCACATCTAAAAATAGCAATGTAATTTTACCTCCTTTTAGACCCTTCTAGTGCCCTAGTCAACATCATCACACATACATCAATCAAAAATCACAAATACATAGGGCCTCAAGCCCATAGTTATCAGAAATCATAAAAGCAAGCCATATAAAAGAACTACCTATTTATAAACATCAGAACTATCCTTTGTACTTATAGACATAAGTAGCCTCTGAGCATGCTTAACCCATAACCTATAATGTTTATATGAGTGCTAACTAAACAAAATAAAAGAAAAAGACACCATATACCCTTTAAAATCTATGCTGCAACACTGCATGATCTTCGAGGTTGGACTACTTATCTTTACAACCTGCGCACCAGAACTCTAATACAATAAGTATAAAACTCACTAGTGAATTTAATGTATTTAAAATATGCTATATGCAATGGTTCACATGCAATAATAATATGGTAGTGAATATGCAGTGTGTGGATGGTATACCAAGTAATTCATGCAATTTACGTGATATGCCACATTTTCCTAATAATTACAAAAATGCCACTATGATAATTTTAATTACACTAATTATGAGTAACTTTCCATTAATGAAATATGTATATTAATTCAATTTAATTTAATAGGCTCGATTAGAGAGACTACACCTAAGACATTGGACCAAGAGGGAACTAAAAAGCTATGTAGTGACCCACATCCTGGACCCCGACAGCTGTATGGGCTTAGTCTGATAGTATGGATTAGCTCAATTTAACCTCCCAATACTAGATAAGAGATTGTAGGGATCAATCTAAGACCTCCTAATATCTTAAACAACTCAACCAACAATCATATTGTGGATAGTAGGGATCAGTCTGTAGACCTCCCAATATCCAAAAATCACAGTAAGAACTTTAGTAGATAGTAGGGATCAATTCGTAGACCTCCTAATATCAAGATAATCATCAATATCAAACACTTTTAATGAATAGCAGGGATCAGTCCATAGACCTCCCAATATCATGAAAATCACAGCAATTATCTAGTAGCTGCTAATCCCTAAGTTGACTAGTTAAACCATCTAGTGGGTGTCTAACAAATTGGCTATCTAACCTTATTTTTTATTAATTTATTTATTAGTCATCATATTATAATATTTAAAAGTAAAAAATAGATAGTTATAAATTTATTTTAACAGTCAAAATTTGACCTACAGAGTTACAGGTCATTTTTGGTCCTATCGGACAATTACAGGTCAATTCTTTTAAGTCATTTTAGGGTACTTTCTTAGGAAAAATTAAGTTCACATCAAGTCTAGTATGATCCATTATTTTAAACCCAATTATGTCCATGTTCAAAACCATACATAGTGTATAAATTTTTAAGTCCTTTTACTAGACAATTATAGGTCATTTTCACATTTTACGTAGGTCGTTATAGGTCCAAATTAGGTTTTTTTTTTCAGGTCATCTTTTTATGCCAATTGCACCCATTTCTATTAATGATCATAATCAGGAAGCCACTTCAAGTTATATATATCAAATGACCCTAGAAGAGGCTTCAAATTCAAGTCATATAAACCTTACAAAATGTCCTAACTTAAGTTCCAATTACGAGCCAATTTAGGTCTATTTTGAGGTCAATTTTACCAAGTCATTTTAACCCATTTTAAGTGCCTTTTTCAATTACACTTTAACCTTAAATGTCTTGCCAACACTTATCCATTTTCCTATCTCATTATGAACACATATTCACCTATCCTAGTCTAAGTTCATATTACACAATAGATGCTAATTATGCCATGCTATTCTCACACACACATGACATACCATACCATGCCTATCATGTGAAATTTAGCTTACATACCTCTTAGCCAATGCTTTTCAATTGCTATATACATGCTTTTCTTTATATTCAATCACATATACACATGTAATAACATTATTTAAGCATACATACACACACACACCATGCACATATCATGTAAATCAAGCCATGGCATGCATTGTACATGTCTTAGCCATACCAAGAAATCACACACACATGCATTTTTCACCAAATTCATGACATATATCTATGATACCATCTCTAACATACCCATAATGACCTAAGAATCCCGACTCTCATGAATAGTACTTTTTGAGGTGAATAATGCTTCCTAAAACTTGAGTAGCACTAAGTGTACCAATGGGGAGTATTAATTATGAGAGAATTTTGGGCAAAGTTTAAAGCCAATATGAAGTCATTTAGATGGTTAAAAACACTAAACAAGATTTTACGGCAAAGCTGAACTGTAAAATAACTCAAAAGTTGCTCAAAATAACAAAAATTTTACAACCTCATACTTAAATATTCTAAAAAGATCCTTGGCTTTGTAATAAAAATTTTTAGATATCGAGAAGTACTTTTACCAAGTCTTTAGCTAAGGAAATATATTGATTTTTCTAGTTTTCTTCATCTTTCGAGGCTGATTTTTTTAGTGTCTATGGATTCATATTTACCTAATTTTTGAAACCTATTTTAAGAAATTTTGATTCTTTTAGAGGGGATAAATAAATTATGAAAATAGAATAAATTAATTTTTCGATAACTATAAATACCCAAAAATATATTTCCTTCCAATATTCCTCCATTTTCCCTCTATTTCCCTCTCATTTCTCCACAAAAAAGTTGCCACCTCTCCTCTCTTCTTTTATTCTCTTTTTTTTCCATCTCTTTAACATCCATACAAAAATTGAGTCTTTAGAGTTATAGTATCCTAAGATAGGCCCATAGATATAAAGATTGCCTCATTTGGTGGAGAATCTTGGGAAGAATCGAGATTTCCTTCTCATGTTAAATAGTAACTAAGTCACAATCGGGTAATTTTCTTTTCATTTTGATATTTTTTTCTAGGTCCTTTGAGTGCCTAGTAAGCTATTTATAAGGTAATTTAAATTTTTAGTTAATTATTTTATTTTATATGAATTTTTTAAAATTGAACCTATTTGAATTCATAGGTGAGAATTCAAATCAGGATTCCCGGGGTAAAGAGAAAGCTTATGAGAACTACGGGCATACTTGACTATTTTTGGTATGTGTAATCACTTTAAAATGAATGAAAATGCTTAGAAACTCATTATGTGCATTTATGGCATTATGTGTATTTATGGCATTATGTGCATTAGAAGTTTAATGCATGAGTTAGTTAAATATTGTTAAATGGTTATGTTAGATAATATAAATGTGTATTATGGATGATATATGAGTGGCTTGTAGAGACCGAATGCCTTATGTTTGTTGTTGAGCTTGATGTTGAATTATTATGCCATAATAAGAGTTAAAAATGCAATTATGGAATATTATGGTATTAATGCATTTGCATGGGTTTATATATGCCTAAATAGGTGTGTATATGCTTATATGGGTTGTTGAATGCTTTATATGTGGAAAAGACATGTTTTAGGTGCTATGATGGCCTAAAGTGAATGTTTGGGCAATGTATGTGAAAATGAGGCATAAATGCATTTATGTGTGCCTTAGTATAGTTTCATGAATGAGTGTGTGCATATGGAAGTGGCTGAATGCCACCTTGACTTTCATATGGACATTTTCCATTTAATGAGGCTTTGTGTCTAATTTCAATAAATGCCAATATCGGGTGTAAATTGGTGTATGGATGCAAGAAGTGGCTTTTATGCAAATGTTTGATATATTAGGCATTATAATCCATCAATGATTGATAATGATGCGGATTGAAATTTCTTGAATTAAAAAGTGCTTGTATGATTTATATTATGGCCATATAAAGCCTAATGGTGTTATATATGGCATATTGAGGTACAAATAAGGATATAAATGCATGGATGTGTTTTATGATATTATTATGAGTTAATAAATCTTATGTAAGCCTAAGTTGGCTATATGACATAATTATGTGACTTGTGCTATAGGCATGTGTTCTTTTGGCCTTGCTAAAGTGCAAAATGGTTAATTAGATAAATTATGTGATGATATGGTATAAATGGTGTGAAGTGTATAAATGGCTAAAATGACATAATATGATGAGTTTCATGATGCATATATAGTTAGACAATCCAGTTTGGATAGGTTAATCGATCAATTAGGATTTTTAGCTGCTGCTAGTGTAGAGATTAAGATATTTTCACTAGGGATGAGAGTGGTTAATGGAGTTGCCACTTGGCCTCTACACCAGGACCTCTAATCTTTTATACTAGAAAGGTTCAAAATTTATATCTTATTTATGCCCTTATAATATGCCTTCTTGTATATTGTAACATTTATCAATCCCTTTTCAATCAAACATGCATTTATATTTAAAGTATTTTATTTCACCTTTCCATATAAAGAAAGTAAATTATAGCATTTAAAAGAAATATGGTAAGTACATTATACATCCATAAATTGGGTCATTGATTAATTGTTATTTGACCGGAGAATTACCCATACTTCTATAGGAATTAGCGGTAATTGCCCAACTCCCATCGCTAGGAGATTGGCCTTTATTAAAATACATTTTTCATGTAACTTTTGATTAAGGAAATACAAATCTATTTTGTCAAGGAAAACACCATTTAATTATGTATAAAATCGTTTGATGTGAAAGTTAGGCTTTAACATGTAAAACAAGTTATTTACTAGCTATTACAACCCCAAAATAAGTAATAAAGTTTAAATATTACAAAGCCAAAAGAAATAATCCAAAGCATTAGAATGGACCCATTCGTACATCGATTGGTCTGTGTAGACTCTATGAGGTTCTGACATTAGTCTGTGCGGACTACTACATAAATGATATTATGTCCATTCGGACCTCTACTCCAGTGAGAAGAGTCACTTGCATACAACTCAAAGAAAGAGGTTAATGGTACTAGATAAAGAATACATAGAAATAAAATATGTATGTTCGTGTGGACTAAGTTCCTCATGAAAGTAAGTCCGTGCAGATTACACAATAATATACATAGGAATAAACAAGTATGTTCATGCGGACAATAATCCACATGAGAGGGAGTCCATATGGACTAAACAACAATTTCAGTATGTCAACCATATACATATTAAAGAATAGAATCATTACGCATGATAATATTATTTTTAGGCATGTCAATATTGTAAATAGAATGCATTAAAACACAACATATAACATGGATATAACACTGTTATTAACCTTAAGTCCATGCAGACTACAAATCATGCATATAACGATAGAGTTAGTGTATACGGACTTAGACATGTTCACATATAAGTCTGTGCAAACTATAAATTATGCATATATCAAAATTGTTAGTCCGTGTAGACTTAGAGATGCTCATATATAAGTCTATAAAATTAGGATGAAAATTACAGAATATTTATAATATCGAAATAGACAACTTATAATAGGAAATGGTTAAAATGATGAACTAGTCCGATGATCAAGGTGGTGATTACATAGAATCACCTCACTTATGATCAATCCTTGGAGATCATAGGTCCATAAAACACCAAGAATGTACATAGTGATAGGCCTCAGATCTTACCTTGAAGTGAGCACTAAGCAATAAGACAATGGTTAGGTTTTAAAAGAATAGATTTTTAAGTGTTGTTTAATTAGACTAGTAGAATTCTTCAAGGGCTTATTAGCCATTGTAATTTTGATTCTTAGCCCCATCCTTAGGTTCTCCTCCTTAGGTTTATTAAGACTCCATTGAGATTCCCCCTTTGCTCTTTTGAGACTCCTTTGATCATATTGAGACCTTCCCCTTAGGTTCTCCTTAGGTTCTGCCCTTTGATCATACCCCAAAGTGGGTATTTATAAGCTTAGCTTTAAGGGTTTTTCATCTAGGGGTGGTAGAATCCTTTTAGGAATACTATTCAGTGCCTGAATAAGAATTTTGCACCTCTAGAAGTTTTACATTGGTAGGTTCGTGCGGGCTTGTACTGCTTAGTCTGCGTAGACTTAGGATGGTTTTCCTATTAGTCCATGGGCTTTAGGCTAAGTTGGGTTAATCCATGCAAACATAGGCATTAGCTTATTCGTGTAGACCTCGTAGCAGTAAGTCCATGTGCACATAGGCTTTGGCTTATCCGTGCGAACTGCATAGCATTAAATCCGTGCAAACTTATGCCATGTTAGTCTATGCAAATTTGGGTTTTGAGTTACTTGCCTTATTGTTTGAGCCTGTATTTAGTTATCATCATAGGCTAAAGAAAGTGAATGGGTCTATACCACGGGCTTTTCGGTTTGGGTCAAAGTCTGAATAATTAAGAAAGTCTTAGACCTAAAATCAAGGTGTCTATAATTGCCCCCACTTTAGTGTGTGCTATGAAATGCTAAGGTAACAATACACATTAAAGTACATACCTAAAGTCTTCCTATTTTTGCCTTTTCACGATTCGACTTACAGTTATCATGTCTGCATGACATAAGTTGTTTTCTCATACCTTTACAATTAAACTTTAATTTGCACCATTCGGTGGCTTCATCCTTTGCACCATTTGGCAGCTTTGTCCTTCGCACCATTCGATGGCCTAGTCATTCACACCATTCGGTAGCTTTGTCTTTTGCACCATTTGGTGGATTTGTCATTCGCACCATTCAATGGCTTTGTCATTCGCACCATTTGATGGCTTGGTCATTCACACCATTCGATAGCTTCATGATTTACACCATTCAGTAGCTTTATGATTTTTTCACTTGCTACATATATGGTTAATGTGCATGGAAAATACATATTCTTATGTAGGAAAATACATTGGTAATTTAGAACAATGCATGTCTTTTGCATGCAAGGTAAAGTACGATAAATGACGAATGCTTTTTATGCAAATGAAACAAAGGGATGATGCATGCTTTCATTCATATGGAAGATATGGATAAATGATGTTGAATAAATGACCAATCATGTATAAATGATTTATGAACAATGGACAAATGCTTTTCATGCATGAGGAATCATGGATAATGATGCATGTTTTCATGCATAGAGGAATATGTAAGTGACACCCCCTACCCGCTCACCCTGAATGGATAAGGTGTGTCTGTACTTCCACTTTTACTCCCTCAGGCACTACCGGATATTTCTTAATATTCGGGCAGCATAACGGCTGCCCTTTTACCTAGCCTAAATTTAAACCTGCAAGAAAATCACTTCTAAACACCAAACAACATCCTTGTACTCCAATGAACCCTCTGGTCCTCCAAATCACAGACAATACTCAGCAGTTATCAATCACAGGGTCAGAGACCCACCAACAGTCATGCATTCATAGAACAACCATGATATATATATAAAACTATAATTCCAAGATATACCACCTATGACTATATATACATGATACTGCAGTTTCACA
>CANXYI010604346.1:0-11998 GCA_948208565.1 Hura crepitans
GTTAAGGAGTTCTTAAGAGACGTAAAGAAAAGGTTTAAAAACTAAGCGAAATAACCTTAAAAATGATGAAATTGGACTAGAAAATACCTCTAAAGACCTTATTTTATGATGGCCATGTGACATCATCTCTAGACTCAAAAATTGCTTTTTCTTAACATAGAAAAGGGGTTTTTGTGGGCCCCTTAAACCTATTTCTACCTAGGGTTTTCTAAACTCTATAAAAGGCAATTTTTATCTAAAGAAGCAGGACTTAAAAAAGAGGGAAAATGTACTATTTTGCCTCTAACATTTATCTCAGACCTTTATTTTGCCCCTCAAGTTATTTTTGGAGCAAAAATTCCCTTATGATTAGTAAAAATAGTGCTAAAAATGCCCCTATAGTTATTAGAGAAAAGGGAAATTTTAACACCTTTCAACAACTATAAGAGTGTTTTTGCACCTTTTTAACAACTATAGGACATTTAAGCACCATTTTAAACAACTATAGGTGCACTTTTATTCCAAAAATAACTCGAAGGCAAAATAGAGCTTTGAAACAAAAGTTAGGAGATAAATACCTTTTCCCTAAAAAATTAACACTTGGCACATCTATTTGTCATTTTCTTTCTCTCTAGACAAAAAACCTAACCTCCATTAAAAAAAAATCTCATTTTCCACTGAAATAACTTCAAAAGACACTTTTTGCTTGATTTGAAGACCAAAACTTTTCATTTCTTGAAAATCCTCAACATATTGAGGTATTTTTCTTAAGGAAACCCTTATATTGAGCCTCTCTAATCCTTTTTTTTATTTTTCCATTTTCACATTCTTTGCATTTAAGCATATTTTTTTGGTTTTCGTGGATCAATGACCTCCATGAAAATAGGGTCTTTAAAAGCTCTTTGAGAAGAGCTTACCCCATTCAAGATATAAGTCCACTTTAACATCTTCTAATTGATTTTATTTGTTTATTTGGGTTTTGATGTGTTGATTTTTTATGTTCCTTTTCCTATACTTATGTTGATATTTAATGAATCTCAATGATAAAATGATATTTTAATGGATTTTTCTTGAAAATTCAATCCATTTTTTAGCGATGAAACCTTGTTGTTGTGATACAAGCATTGGAAGGCAAAAGTTTTGTATTTTTTAGTCTATCGTGTTAAGCTTGTTTTTAATTAGAAGGACCTTATTAGCTAAATCATATCACGGGTTTATATAGACATAGGGATTCATGATGTTTCCTACTTTAAAGGGTTTCTAATAATGAAACCTTCATATCTCAAATGTTTCTTAAGAGATGCAAGGGGAGGCCTGTAAACTAAGTAAACACCCTAAAAGCACTAAAAACAAAACCTTAAAACACCTTCAAAAAAAAGGGCTCAAGGAAGATGCATAGTAGACATCACTTGATATCCATGCGGACCTCTTTTCACAAAGGTTTAGGTCCATATGAACCTTGTTAGCAAAGATGCCACTAATGCCTATGTAAACCTCCTCTCGAACAATTACAAATTCATGTGGACCTTAACCCAGATCTATACTATCCTTTACATTTATAGTCCATGTGAACCTAGATGTCATAGATAACTATTAGACCACTTTCTAAATGGCTGAAAATTCATTTTCTAGGCTTACAAATTATTTTTAGCAAAGACTATAAAATACTAACATTTTTTGGTTTTAAGAGAGAAGGATTTTGTAAAAAAAAAAAGTTTTTTTACACTTCGCACCTCTCATCTTTATCTTCTCTTTTCCTTTACCAAAAAATCTGCACTAAAACCATAATCTTCCAAAGACAAAGAATAAGGAAGCTTAAAATCATCATTTTTTTCTTGGCTTTGAAGTGGCCTAACCTTGTATAGCTTGAAAGACTATTCATTTAGGGTAAAAATCCTAAGGAAACCCTTATAAAGGGCTTTTCCTTCCCTTTCTAGTTTTTCTTCCATTACTTTTATCTTTTTCTTCATCCTCTTTCTGTATCTTTAATTTGCTTCTTCTCTTTCTGCTTTACTTTTGCTTTTTTAGATTTGATCCTCTATGAAAATGGAGTTTAAAAGACCTATTTTGATAGATCTACTCTATTGGGGAGGGGAGATCATTTGTATATTTATCTCATTTATTTGTTCTTTAATCTATTCACTTATTTATGTGTGTTCATGTCTCTATTTCTAATCTTTATTTGTCTTTTTCATGTTCATCTTTGGATTATTTGTGGGATAGCTATGGTTACTTTCTTCTTAACATTCTAGGTCTATACCAATGTCCATACAGACTTTCATAAATGGAGGTTTGTGTATGTGCAGACCTATTATTATATTTATAAGGTCCAAGTGGACCAATATGTTAGGGTAGCTTCCAGTATGGTTACAACTGCTTCGTTGTATTTATGTAGTGTTGATATAGTCTACACAGACCTCCTTGTATGGAGATCCATGTCCATGCAGACCTATTTTTGTAGTAAGAATTTTGTCTTACATTATCTATAAGAACCTGTATTTAAAAACTTATCACAATTGTTTTTTAGCATTCTATGATCAAGTTCTAGTCCGTAAGGACATCCTTCAACTAAGATTTTAATCCATGAAAATTTTCCTTTCTTTGTATTCCATTATACATGATTTCCTTTAGTTGTTATATGTAATAAAGTCCTCATAGATCCTATGCTATTGTTCTAACTTTTATATTATTAAGTTTAAACACATGTTAGTTTCTGTTAAAGAAGACATCCATGCAGACATGTATAGAATGCTTATAAGGTCTGCAATGACTTGGTTTAAGCATTCTTGTAGTCCATACGAACTTGGTTCTATTCCAGAAGATTAGTTTTTTATGCTTCATTTATATGGTCTGTAATTAATTTTTTCAACTCTTTTAAATCCCCTGTAATATCATTTTTAGTTGTAAGCATTCTATGTATTTCCTTATATAATTCCATGTATTTTGTAATAGGTAGTTAAAATGATTTTTGGTCTGATTAAAAAGTAAAGTCATAATAAAATGTTTTATAAAGCATTAGGGCTTAATTGCATAAAAATAAAATGTTTTGGGACCAAAGTCCCTAAATACCCAAAATTATTTTAGTTTGATAAAAATAAAGTGTTTTTAATCAACATATTTTTTAGGACTAAAGTCTTCTCTCCCAAAATTAGTTAAATTAAAAGAATAAAATTTTATGCAAAAATAGGATTTTGATTAAATAAAAAATGATAAGTTAGAACTAATGTTCCAATAAGCAAAATGGTTTTATTTGAAAATATTTTAACTAGTAAAATGTCATTAGAACCAAATTTCCATAATTCCTTAGAAAATGATTTTAATAAATAAAATAAATATTTTTAATAAATCATTTTTAGAACTAATGTTTTATCTATTTAATAAAATGATGTTGGACTAATGTACTCAATTTAAGGAATTGGTCTTATTTCATGTATGTTGGATTTATTATTTTGATGAACGATATTTTTATTGGCTTTAATTTTAATTCAATCACTTTTAATGTACAAACTTGTTTGTTTAATTAGTCGTAATAATTGCATGATTGAAGGGATTCAATAAAAACTAGAACCATCGAGATGAAAATCAATATTATGTGGTAGGCATGAATAAAAGGGAATTCTCAAACTTGAAATCTCTTTAGTTTACTTCTTAGACTAACCACTCGGGTGGCAGCTTACCACTAAGCAAACCACCTTGTGAGGGACTCTTAAGCCCCATCCTTATGTCAAATTTGGAACATGCCTTAAGTGAAGAGCCTTTCTAATTTGACCTGAGTGCCATAGCTAAGGTACCTTCAATTGAGGACTCCATTGGGGAGTTCACCATGAGAATTTACTCTAAAAGTGCTCGATAATTAATATTGCTTGAATCTTTGGTTCCAAGATTTATCATTTCCTAAAATTACATTTTATGCTAGAACCTTAGAATATGTTAGGTATCTTTTTAACCCTCAGTAGTGTTTCCAAGCATAAAGCCATTTTTATCCAATTTGGTGGATTGTTAGGGATGATAGTCGCCAACTCCAAGCCTTATACCTAAATGGTGAACCAATAGGTCGCTATTATCTGTGATTGGGAAGACTCATTGGTAGGGACCTCATTTGAAGGGTAATAGCCTTAACAATGGACTATGCCATAGCCTTATGTAATTGGCCTAGATATACTTCCCCTAAGGTATTGTAATAATTTACATTCGTATGTGATGTTGACTATTGTTGTGAAATGACTTTCACCTTTTATTAAAAGATAAGGTTTAAACCATTGGGCCTATTGTAACTGGGATGACGAATCAAACTATTTTTTGCCTTGAAATGGCTTGAATTCATCTAACAATAGTTGTCAAGATTTTGTGTATGCTTAAAATAAAGAGTATTATGTTGTCGGTTAAAAACCATATACCATTCGTGTTCTTATGTTCCTTGTTTACACTTGAATAAAACCTACTTAAGATAATTATGGCTAGACCACATGTGTGTGAGAAAGAAGGTTGGAAGGTGACATGTATATATGTGTCCTATGTTGTATATCACGCATGCATGCATGTATACATGCATCATGATTAATCTTCAGTCATGTATCATACTTACCCCTTTGTGGATAACAACCATTTAATGACCAGTTTTAAGCTAGCATTGACAAATATCTCTTTATGGCTCACTAGTTAATAGACTCATGTGTTGCCATCAAAGATCATCTGAATCCTATCCCATATCATGACTAATGACTAAGAAGCCCTTGTGTCCTAAAAAGAATCAGCTGATACTTTAAATCACTTTATATAAAGAATGCTAACAATTACCTCAATCGCATTAGCTAGAATTGCTCTTCAAGTTAGAATAAGAGATTAAATCTCACAAGATGCTCCCTTCACACACAGAGAATTCTTTGAGGCTCGTGCAACCTTTAACCAAGAAATGTAACAAGCCATTAATCAAGCTGTAGCTAATGCAATACTTGATGCCTATCACCTCAAGAGCTATGAGATGACAAACGACTATCTAAAAAAGAAAAAACCATACTTCAACAACATAAATAGTAGACCTCTAAGATACTCTATGGCTAAGGATAAGCCACGATACTTCGAGAACTTAATAAAAGAGGGAAAATTGATTCCTCTCTAAATTTAAGCCTCTAAAGGCTTTGCGGAAGTTGGGCTATCTTCATCACTTTTTTTATGAATATCAATAGCATATGGGGCACCACACTGATGAATGTTAAACCCTTCTAAATTCCATTTGTGATCTTTACAACCCATCCATTAAAGAAGATTGAACCTCACTTACCAGTTGTTAGATCACAAGGAAGCTTTAAGCCTATACCTTGACCTTTCTTTCATGTTTTTTAAAAGTATGAATATAGTTTAGAATTCAAAAACTTCACCTTTATCTTTTTAATGAAATGTTTCCCCTTAATTTCCTTTGTATGATGTTTTTCCATGCAACAACACATATACTGATAATCATTGCATATGCGACATTAATTTAATTGCAACTAGTTTGTTTAATCTGTGACACCCCCTACTGGATTCTCTAAGAAACACTATAGTGATGCACGCACTCCTAGGTCACCCATCCTAATATTGACTACTGATACCATTTATTTAACTTGCATTACTTTACATCAGTCTAACATACTTTGTTTCCAAATTCACTTCTCTTTAGTTTTATACCTTGTTCAAGTTGTACTCATACAAAAGATGTCAATTCTAAGTGATTACAAGTTGTTCCTAATTATTTTAGAAATTTCGGCAGCATAACAGCTGTCCGGGTTCCTATCCAAAAATTTTAAAACCTATTTAAAACACTTCTATAAACATTTCACAACTCTTGGACCCATCTGGTCCCTCATTCTTAACCTAACATCGGCAACTATCACACAACAATCACAAGCCTCAAGCCACAAATAAAAACATACATATATATAGAGCCTCAGGCTCACATCATCAACAAGCATCAATTCTAAAGATACATTCACAAGGAAAAAATATAGTTCTATTTATTTACATCAACAGGTTATGCTTACTTATGTACATTACATATACAAAGCTTAAATACATGTTTCCACCCAATTCCCACCTAGGTATATGGATATCAAAACTATACAACCTTTACTTTATATTCCTTCATAGGTATCCTCTGAACTCTTATCGACACACTTCATGAGGTAAGATTCCGCTTTTGAGTACTTACGCACCAAAATAGGTACGCTGAGTATACGAGATACTCAATGGTGAACTTAAAGCATTTAAATCATGGAATTATATCTTTTTCATACATGTGCAGTCTAATAACTGAGTTTACCTTATTATTTGATTCAATTTATGTAACATGATGCCAAATTACTAAAATACCCCTAAGGCATTTATATGTCATGAAATAACCTTTTTGACTCACATAAATTATTTAAAGTAGTTAATAATATTCATAGCATGCATACTTTACATGAATCAATTTATTTAACAACATATGTGTAAAATGACTAAAATACCCTTAAGTCTGTATTTCATTAATTATTCAGAAACTATTATCCAATTATGCTTAATTTTATTTTCATGACCATTTTGATTATTCACTTAATTTAATTCACTGGCCCGACTAGGAAGATGACACCTAAAAACACTGGATCTAGAGGGAAAATAAACTAGTGCAGTGGTCCCCATTTTAGACCTACGTCGCTGCATCGACATATGTGCCATAATGGAGATCAGCCACTAACCTCTCTAGACGCAAATAAATAACATTTATGTGACATAATGGAGATCAGCTCATAGGTCTCCCTAACCACAGATAATATCTCAACATCTGTGTGACATAATGGAGATCAACCCTTAGGCCTGCCCAGCCACAAATAAGATTCACTACCTGAACATCAGACAACCAGCAGTTGTGAAAACCCTAAGTTGACCGGTTAACCCATCCAGTAGGTGTCTAAATAATGGGCCAAATAGCTCATTTTAAGTCCATTTATTAACCAAAAGTGTTCTTATAATATTTAAGTTGCAATAATAGACAGTAATAAATTTTATCACAATTTATTTTTTAGCCAGTCTGGTATAGCCACATTTTGGCTTTACTGGGTAAAAACCCCAAATAAATATTAAGCTTTATTATTACCAATATCTAAGGTTTAGTATGTTATAATTTATCATAGCATTAATTCTTAGGAAATTAACACTTTCTATCCAGTGACATTTTTGGTTCAGGTAATGGTCAATTGGATAGTTATAGGTCATTCGACCACTTTTCAAAACACATTTCTGGAACTATTTCGAATCCAATTTTAACACAATTTTCAACATCTTTTTAAGCACATTCATAGGCCCAAAGCCAATCATATCCAGGCCACTTCCAAGGCTAAACAATAGGCACAATTGCCATTCATTCATATATGTCAATCTAGCCCCAAAGGCACAAGTAAATGTTCAATTCTCATAGTTCATTTCAAGCCACTATTTAAATAGTTATTTTAGGTCATAGCCACATGTTTTAGTTCAACCTTTTTAGCCATTTCAAAGATACACTCTCAAAGTGTATTTTATCTATCAACATGCCATATGCATTATTCAATTTAAGGTCATTATAAGCCAATTGCCTTAACCAATATAGACAGTTATAAATTTTATCACACAATTTATTTTTCAACTAGTCTGGTATAGCCACATTTTGGCTCTACTGGGTAAAAACCCTAAATAAATATTAAGCTCTGTTATTACCAATATCCAAGGTTTAATATGTTATAATTTATCATAGCATTAATTCTTAGGAAATTAACAATTTCTATCCAATGACATTTTTGGTTCAGGTAATAGTCAACTAGACAGTTACAGGTCATTTCGACTACTTTTCAAAACACATTTCTGGGACTATTTTGAATCCAATTTTAACACAATTTTCAACATCTTTTTAAGCACATTCATAGGCCTAAAGCCAATCATATCTAGGCCACTTCCAAGGCTGAACAATAGGCTCAATTGCCATTCATTCATATATATCAATCTAGCCCCAAAGGCACAAGTAAATGTTCAATTCTCATAGTTCATTTCAAGCCACTGTTTAAATAATTATTTTAGGTCATAGCCACATGTTTTAGTTCAACCTTTTTAGCCATTTCAAAGATATATTCACAAAGTGTATTTTATCTATCAACATGCCATATGCATTGTTCAATTTATGGTCATTATAAGCTAATTGCCTTAACCAATATAATTTATGTACTTAACACTTCCATAAGCTACATTACATGCCATATTACCATTAACATGCTCTCGAGTTATCAAGGAAAATTATGCATACTTCCATTTCATTTCTACCATATATCAATATTCATTCACACATATATGCCATGAACATAATTACACACACACATACCCAATTTTAAGCCAATTCACATAGATTAGATAACATCACACATAATATTCATCCATAGTAGTTCTCAGGTACAATCATGAAAGATACATGTCATGGTGTTTTCCAATTCCAATTACCATAATTCTTACTCTAACATGCCAAGAGATCTTTTATTCATATTCTAGTCATTATTCATCCAAGCCAAACATCCATAACCACCAAAATCAGTAAGCAAATGAAGCCTAATTTCTAAATCCTTTGAAATATAGCTCCCTAATTCACTAAGTCCTTATTTAATCAACATTCTCATTAAAGAAATTATTCATAACTCAATATTTCAACCATCTTAAACTGTTGTTCATCATCTTAGGCACCTCATTGCATGAAAGAAAGGCTTCAAGTTCACTTACTTGGGAGAGAAATCCCTTGAATCCCTAATAACACCAAGCTATCAAGCTTCTATAGTGACTTTCCTCTCCCTTCGTGGACTTTAATCTGCCCTCCAATTGCCACAAACACCTCACACACACAATCACACAGGTGTTACGCATGTTCTAGCATCAAATGGTGGCCAAAAAAACCCAAGAAATGGAGGAGAAACAACTATGAACTCACCTAAAGGTCACTATGCTAGATAGTCTGAACTAGTAAACTTTGCTGAATTTTATCTCTTAATTGAGAAGCCCTTTTTACCTAATTCTTTTTCCCCATGGTGCCTAACAGACATATTTGAATTTAGCAACTAGAATCGCCATTTTTAGTGAAGGGATGAAAAAGTTATGCCTAGTTTTCTTCTCTCTTAGTGTCAACAACAACAAGGAAAGGGAGAGAAAATTTCTTCATTTCAAGTGGAAATCCACTTGTCCAGTGAGGTTTTCCACTTGGAAACCCTCCTTGGCCACTTGGCATAGTGTGGACCCCATTTTTAGATGATAAAGGTGGTCCTGACACTTCCCAAAAATCTCAAAACCATCTCGATTTTTGGCAAACTTCAAAAATTCACGGTAATTCACTCGAACCTCAAAAAATTACACCGTTCATTTTAAAATTCATATTTTAATACCCTCTATTTGCTCGAAAATTTTTGTGGCTAGATTCCATCGATAAGATAGTTTTTAGACTACCTCAAGTTGTGTGCCAACATAAAAAGTTACGAGAATTTGCAAACAACCTCAAAATCGAAAAATTCTTTCACTAGTGGATCTAGTGGAATTTTTTTAACTTCAGGGTCAGCTATTCTCGGGTCCGTTCGGGCACATCCTAGGTTAATCCTGAAAAATTTTTATTACACAAATGCGTTTTTTACTACTTAAAATGAATTATTGGTTCTGCTAAATTTTTAAATTTCAACTTTTTCATCAACTTAAAGCCCCTTGAAGCTTCATAACTAGTGCCACTACCTCGGTCCATGTACAAGTGACCCGACAGCCCAGGCACACTTCCCAGACCCTGTGGCACTGTTCACAGAGCCTCAAATCATGGGCGTTGCATAATCTTTGCATATGTAAGCATTTTGAATCACATATCCTATAGCTCTTGATAAAAGAGAAGAGATATAATAAAAAAGGTGAAAAAATAAAAAATAAATAAGATAAATGAAAAAAGGAGTCTATCCCACACTCAGTTACTGAACTAAGTAAACTTATCGAAATGAGGATAAAATGCATCTAAAAGGTTAAAAGATAGACTAGTAAACAAGCTATGTCCATAGGGTTAAAACCTCAACCCAATAAGTACCTTACCAAATCCAAATGGAAAAGATTAAGGGAATTTAACACCTTATATCTATTTCCTACTGAACAAATACAAGTACCATTTTATTCTTCTCACCTATAATCTTCCATTCTCATCATCTATAACATTTTGTTCTTATTCCTATAGCTTAAATCTTACAAATCCTTCATTTGGAAAGTCATTGAAAGCCTAAAGATGTTAAAATCCTAAAACCTTTTAACCAAAGCCTTAGATTAATCTCCCAGTCAACCCTCATAACTAATAAAACCTTAGGTTAGCTTTACAATTACCTCATAGGCACATATGAAGGATTCTAAAAATAGTCTTCCATCTTCTAGGCCAAGTTCTTGAGACAAGCAATTAGAATCATTATCAAAGGGAATCTGAGGTGGTAGTGCCAGCTAGATTCTCAAAGACTCTCTTATACGTACAACCATTAAGCTTCATGTCAATCCCACTTTCACAAAAAAAAGGGATCCCAAAATAGTCATCTTCATACTTTAAGTACCAATAACTCGAGGGCAATCAATAAACCCTTAACGAATGGCTCTCTTCTATATGAAAATCTTAATCCATAAAAAAGGCCTAACTCTTTGAATAAACTCTTGAGGATGTTACAAGTTTAAGAATCCATTTTATCAAATTTCCCACTAAAATAAAAACCCACACCAAGTTAAGTCATCCCTAACTGTATCAATATTGCTCTATTTTGAGGAAAAATTTATATGGACAAAAAGTTCGATAATTTCATTGGTTAATAGGGAAGACTCCTAAAAAAAGAGAAAAATAAAATAAAAAAATAAAAATAATGATCCTCACTAAGTCGTAAACCCTTTGAAATGACCTAGCAAAAGTCAGAGAAATAGAGAGAAAATATTCAACAACGAAAACCCTAGTGATTAATTGATAACAAAAGCTTAGTTTAATAAGGTCTAAGATGTTTAAATGTTAAAATTAGTTAAACTAAGTTTAATTGCATTGAATTTTTTGTAGTAATTATATTTATGAACACATGTTACTAAATGACGAGGTACATCATGCAAAATAACCAAAACATTTTCCTAAATAAAAAGTTCCTTGAAACCATAACCCAGTTGCTTTTATTATTTGTTCAACTGTGTCACCAAGCCCATCGACCAAAGTCAACCCTCAATAAACCTAAAACAAGAAAAAAAATACTCTTTTCATACTCTAAATAACCAACTATTAACCAATGGTAATGGGGCTAATCTTCAACAAGAATAGGCTATGCTAGTAAAAGTACATTAGTTAGAGACTTGGCATCAAAGCATGAGAATCTTTTCACCTATGCAAGTGGCCTCATCTGTTTTTTTTTAAAAAAAAGCCTACTGATGTGAAAACTCATAAAGGTGCATCAAGCAAAAGTCAAGTAGCCCCGCTAATCTAAAAACCTCTTTCTAAAAGAGTATTGGGCAAAAATTAAGGCATAGCCTACTAGTGTAAAAACCTTTTTTGGGAGCACATTGGGCAAAAATTAGGGCACAACCTATTAAGGGAAAACCTTTAGATTCTTTAGGCCAAAATCAGGGTGAAGAAAAGACCCAAAAAAATAAAATAAAAATTAACAATTTATAGGGAAATGGGGCATCACTAGTCAATGAAGAAAAGTCCATCTTGATTCTCAATAGCCATAAATCTTACACTCCTCTATACCAAACCATTGCTCACTGCAATAAAATAGACACTTACTCTAAAAATAACAAAAATTGATCCACTAATACCCTATAAACACACTTGCTTTTAGTCTCAGTCAAACAAATCAACCTTTGCCTAATGACCCTTTAGAATTTGCCTTAATTATACCTATCTGCTGGTAAAGCCAATGATTAGTCTTACATGTAAATGGTTTCATTTCGAAAATAAGCACATATAATAAATCTTATAACTAGGTTGAAAGCAAGCATCTCATACGCTCACATA
>CANXYI010604355.1:0-13687 GCA_948208565.1 Hura crepitans
GAAATTGACCCCTCTACAAGGCTTGGTTTTGGATAGTAGTGATTTACATACACACTAACCCATTGCTTGATAATGTCCCACAATATTAGACCATCATTAGCAAAAGGGTAGTCTTCAATTGCAAGTTTTAGGCCATGTGGAGAAGTCGGATCTTCGACAGCCATGCCCCTGATGACATTTTGAACAACATTAAAATGTAATAAATTGAACAGCATCTGTGTACTCCTATCTGCAATCTAATACTTAACAGTTCAAATCCACAATCCATAAATTTGCTAGAGAAACACCTGCTAATTAAGTCTTTTGGTAGTGCCTGATGATCGAACCGCCACAATTTGTCATAGGCAACAGAACTCAGCTCCATTGAGTATTTGCCTGGAGAAAAAGAAGACTCAATGATACCACCAGCATTGATCAGTGATTCTCGAGCCAGAGCATTGATCTCCATTGTATACCGAAAGTGAGGGTGTAATAGTCTATATACTGGATGCATGACACTGAGTTGGCGATTGGTTGCGATTATAAATGGTTCCGTCACACTGTGTGTTCTTAGCCTGCAAAAAGACCGTTCCACCTTCTCAAAATTGAGCTAAAGAACAGAAGTAATACACGGCGAATAACGCATACCAATGACTAACAAGTTGATGATAGCCAGAATCATGAGAAAGAACATGCAATTTAGCTAGCCTCCAGAGCCAGCAACCGGTGGAGTCCCAGTTATGTGTATAAACATGCTTCCATTGAGGCCTCCCATCCATGGGTGGGCGAGTCAGCTCGATGGCTATTGGCCTTAATGTGCCTTTCGGTGTCAGAAAAAGTATTGTCCTTGATCCATATAAAGTTGTGCCTTTAAGCTTCCTCACTTTGCTTACATATGGTAATAATAGATCATGATAATCCAGGATGAACAGCTTCTTCTGTTTTATGGCCTGAAAATATCAATGTTGTCACATATGTTAATGAGAATTACAATTTTATAGAGCATAAATTGATGGTTATTTCCTTCAAGTTACCTCAGGAAGGCTAATGATCCCTCCAATTTCTGCCTCTATTATTTCTGTTGTAATAGCTGATTCTGGCGGTCCATATATCTCAGGATCAAGCTCACTCTTCAACGGCCATTCCTGCATGTAAAAGAAATGTTCAAGGGGCCTTCAATTCAGATACTCAAATTTCCATTATAAGGTTGGGACAGATTATCAGTAAATTGCATATCAACAGACAACTAAGTAAATGTACACTAATCGCTTTAATGCTGTAGGGGTTGAGACCAGCAAGAGTCTGCCTAGCAAATTCTTCATCCCTCAACCAGAAGAATTTGTCTCCTGGAAATGCAAAAAATGGGGTGAGAATTCCTCAAAAATACAAAGAATAAGTAATCAAGGGATATATAGTTGTATTTACTCTCTGATGTTTTAGGAGTCTCAAAGCGCAGCACATCTTTTCCATCAGTGATGGCCTTGAAAAGCCTGGGCAACATAGTTTGCCAGAACCCTTGTCTGGAAAGTGGAGGCATAGCAATCCCCTCATTGAAAAGTGAATCTATGGCGGTGAAATATGGGAATCCAAGTTCAGAATCAACAATCACGTCCCCTAGTGAGGGTAACAAGGCATGAAATAACGAGTACATGGTCTTTGCTGAGAAGGTGAGCTGCTTTACTTCTGAGAATGCTTCATCTCTAGGGACATAGAAGTTGCTTGTCCTTTTCTCTGCTGATGGATCTGCATTTGTGCGTATAAATTACTAATTAATCATATAAATCTGTATGATTTAATTTATAGAAGTAGCTACCTGATTCACAAGGTGGGCGGCCAGTACGACATCGTCTAGGATAAGGATGGTGTTTGCCACCAAGAACAGGTCTAGCAAGGTGAAGATCGGAGTCAGGGTCGCCAATATCATTGTAAACATCGTAATCATAGATTCGGTCTCCAATCCGACGCTCCCCTTGGCCATTGCCTCGCAAAAGAACAAGCTCTTCCTCTCTCAGCCTCTTTATCCCATTTGGTGTCTGCGATGGCAAGTATGTCTACGCCACAACCACAAAATTAGATGTATTCTTTTCCACAGAGATCCAAATACATATATTCCTTGCCAGCACCACTTTTTCCAGCTACTATTTCTTTGGTGCGCCATATATTATCATATGCATGCATGCAAATGGTTATATTTTTTTATATATTTTTAATTAAATACTTTAAATTTTAATATTGAACAGTGGATCATTCATTCTTGGGCTTTATTGTTTCTCTGACAAGCAATTATTGGACTCTTGACTCCATAGTAGGATTATTTCAAGTGGGCTTCAAGTCATTGGCCTACAGTGTTGGAGTTCAAAATCGTCTCAATTATTTTTATTTATCGTCTATTTTTAGCATGCTGTTTCACACACGTTTATGTGTGTATATATATTATTTGTAAAAGTATGATGTAGAGTTAAATTTTTCCTATCTTAAAATATTCTTATAATTGTATATAATTCTCATTAAAAAGATTTTATTTAAAATGAAAATTCTACGTGTATTGCTAAATAAGGACTTTAGGATATAATAAATGAGAATTTTATTGAATAGAAAGAAACATAACTAAATCAAATGTATTTTTAAATAGTATATTTTATAATACCTTTTTTTAAATAGAATATTTTCTTGTTTCGACTATAAATTTTTTAATAAAATATTTAAATTTTTATATAT
Organism: Hura crepitans; assembly: GCA_948208565.1. Classification (NCBI taxonomy): domain Eukaryota; kingdom Viridiplantae; phylum Streptophyta; class Magnoliopsida; order Malpighiales; family Euphorbiaceae; genus Hura; species Hura crepitans. The sequence continues at coordinate 2,698 of CANXYI010604355.1, forward strand.
TTTTAGATTATTAAATATAATATTTAAATTTATATAATTCTATAAACAACGCATAGAAATAAAAGTATCGAATATTAAAATTTATTTATTAGAGAATGTTTTTCAACATCTATCAAAAGGCATTCAATGTATAGAACAAATGTACTTATAAAAAAATAAAAAAATTAAACAAAAATATATAATAAATTTAATTAAAAATATTGGATACAAGTGATGCACCTTCATTTTTACAATGTGAGATAAAATATATGAAGCATGCTTTATATTACTTTCGGAAAAAAAAAAAAAAAAGAAGAAAGAAATATGCTTTGTATTGGCATCGTACTCATTTTTATAGTCTTTTTCCATTTATTTTTTAATAATTAGGAATTAGTACAAAGGAATTTTTTTAATGTAAATTATTTAATATTTAAAATTTAAATGTATTATCGAAACATATAACAATAAATAAATAAAAAGTATACATACGACGTTTGCGATGCCGTGATTAGTTGGACTACTGTGATGTGGCTCGCAAACATGGATTTATTCAGGCAACGACAGTGACAATGTTAAATTATTTTTATGCAAGGACCACAGTTAACATCACTGATGTTAATGCATCTTTCCCACCGAGGATTGAATTTAAGGTTCTGCATAATAGGACCATCTGGATTGCACTATATCCATTGCTAAGGAATAAATCTTTTCTATTTTTTTTATCAAATTTATTAAATTATAATATTATTTTATTTTTTATCTAACAATTCAATGGTTGCTCTAACTATTTGATAACAATGACAAGAATGCAGAGGTCCTTACAAAAAGCAAAGCTTAAGAGCAAGAAGTGATCTCCACAACAAACAAGGATTTAAAAGATAAGAAAGAGACTGACCTTGGTGGTGAAGAAGACTCTTTTGTGCTCATTGTGATACTTAGAATGAATCCATGAAGCACAAGGCACATTAACAGGGCCAAGAGGGAAACCTTCAAGAACTATGTCTTGAAGGAACATCTCCCTATGGTGTTCGTTTTCCACAAAAACGGCACCCACTTCTCCAAAATCATTTGGAATTTCAAATTCTGCTTCGTATTTCACCTCCCCTTCATCTTTTCCTTTTCTTTGCGCAAATCCTTGGATCGTAGGCTTCTCCAGTTGCGTTTCTTCGCAAATAATTTATGACAAAAATCAAAACCTTTTGTTGAAATCGTGAGAAGAAAAGATTCCGTAAATATACACTAAAATTTCATTTAATATTCTGTTTTTCAAACAATTTTCCTCAATAAAATCTAAGCTTCTGCTTCAACTATTCATTTCCGTTGTCAAATTTTAAAATTTAAGAAAAAATTTATTTTTCTCTTTTATTTTAGCATTATGAATTTTTTTTAATACTAATGAATAATTTAATCAAATATAAACATTTAAAAAAAATAAAAATGGAATGATGGGATAGGATATTTCCTTACCATGTTTTCTACGTTGTAGGGGTCCATTATTCATGAGCACGCGAATTTGTGGATACTACAACATTAAATAGCTTTCTCCAATTAATGATGTTTTGTTTTTATTTTCCCTCTCTGAGGAAAGATGATAGTATGTAGTACTACGTTGGAAAGTTGTCTTAGAAGAACAACGATAGATGCTCATGATATTAGCTTTCTCCTCTTATTTTTTTTTTATAACTTTTTTGAAAGAATAATGATAAATGCTTATTATATTAACAAAGGTGAAACTGTTTATTACTATATATTTAGCATTAAGTCCCTTTTTAGAAACATCATTTTGTTCCTAAACAAGTGTTCTTCTATTGAAGTTCTTACATTTCCAATTCTATCATGCCTTTGAATGAAAAATAAAATAAAATAACTTTTTCCAACTTGTTCTATATATATATATATTTGATAATAACGTGCTTAATAAATTAGTCCTAATTAAATGTATCTTTTTAAAGTGTAATCTAGTAAAAGATTTACTTCCCTTGTAAAATAATAGTCCAGCATTTCTTTTTCATCTATTTCAAAATATAATCATTCTTTTCTTTTTAAGTTACTTATTAAATATTTAATAGATGTGTTTAGTAGTTAAAAAAATATAAATTATTTTTTTTATATTAGTAATATGATCATTATTTATGTATGGATATATTAGTCAAATTGCATTAATTTAAATATATTAATTAAAATTTTTAATATATATGAAAGGAGTTATCTGAATATTATATTAGGACGGATATAACATATAAAACAGGATATCAAATAATTTTCTTAATTTTAGTGCAACATGCTTAAGAAACACTGAAATAAGCATTTAGTAGCAAGGATTAGAAACTTAGAATGCAAATCTTAATCGTCTAATAAAAATTATCATCTGTACAAAAAGATATAAGAAACACTTTAAACATAAGTTCGAAAAAAATTCAGAAACCAGTTTTGATGCATTTAAGGGATGTAATGAATCTCTTTTATACAATGGCTCTACTTCTTTTACGTGCTTCTTACGAAATATGCCAAGAAAAACCTCTCTTTTTTTTCAAAAAAAAAGTTATATATCTTATAACAAAATACTTGCTAAAATCATTACTTACTGGGATCAAGCTCTGCACTAGCAAGCTCTAGAAGAAGTGTTTTTCCAAGCAAGTCTTGTATATCATCAAGGCCTCGCTCTATCCCTAAGCTTGTGATTAACCCACCAATTGTTTCTTTCACTGTAACTACAGCTTTCACTTTAAAAGAATTATCCGAACAATTACTGGGTTTGGCTTTAGTAACACAATCATTGCTGCTGGGTGGAGAAGAGCTAGCTCTAATATAACTTGTTGCTTTAATAAATGGAGATGTTGATGGCTTAACAAGAAGAGTAAATTGTTCTTTTCCAGTGATGAATGGTTTAGATAATAAGAAGTGAGCTCTTCTCGATGTTGGTTTTGTATAAGAGCGTGACTGGTGAAGGGCCTGGGGCTTCAACATTGTTTATGCAATATAGCAGAAGATAACTCAGTGAGTGAGTGGGTGGTGGCTGAAATTATTACTAGTCTTTTTATTATATATATATATAAATGAAAGCAATTTTGACAAGTCAAGTTCTATATAGATGTTTTGGTTTTCTTCACTTCATGTTCCATGTCCTAATTATAGCCATTTCACACGAAGAAGAAAAAAAAAAAAGAAAAGAAAAATCTGTTGCTTGGTGCAACTAGTTTTGGCTCAGCATACATGTCTTGGCTATATCATTGAATAAAATAATATACATAAAATATCTCACAAGAAAAGAAAATTATACTGCCAAAATACCGTATCAGAAGCCCGCGCTCAACCTCACGATTTTGATTGCTTCTTGGGGAGGGCAATAATGGAAGCAGTAAATTAAATTTATATTAATTACTTCACTGTAAAATTTTAAGATTCGCCTCTCTAATTAACTATAATTTCAAAAATTTCCTTAATTATGTACATTCGGAAATTTTAAAGTTGATTTAAGAAAAATTTAGGAATCAAATCAGATACAGATATTAAATTCTCACTTTTATGGCTTTAATATTGAAGTTCAAAAAGTTCTTTTTTTTTTAGACATATTTGTAGAGCCTTATCCATTAGAAAAAGAAGAGATTATTTGTAAGAAAAAAAGAAGAATGATAATTGATTAATTTTATATTTTCACTTCTTTGGACATATAAAAATAAATAAGACAAGGAAAAAAAATAAAAATTATGCGCGATAGAAAGAAAAAGAAATATAAATTTTGTGAAGTCGTTATTTTATATGAGTGTGTATATGTGGTGATGTTTTAATTTACAAGTCATTCGATTACCATCTTCCATTTTCAAATTAATGAAGCCAAAACTTGTATTTTTGTTTCAAATAATTACAAAAAAGATAAGTGTACAAGTTTTCCAGCCACTTGCTTTTTCTTATTTTTCCTTTTCACAATTCAGCCACTTACTGGTTGATAGCTCTAATTCTGACAGAAAAAACATTATCTCAATGTAAACGCTGGGAATTAGTTCACGAATATTCTTGAAACCCTCCAACGATATTCACGTGCTTCTGTACTTTCATTGACAGTGAAATTTTACCAACTTTTCCCTTTTTTTTTTTTGAGAGTGAAATTTTACCAACTTTCTGTTTCAGCTGTATTTTTTTACCAAGTAAAAGAGCACTATAATTCTGAAACCTGTACCTAAATTTACAGCTAATAATAAAATAATCAAAAAGTATCGCATGATTATTATTACTTTTCCACTTTCTAAAATTATTGCTAACTAATATTACTGCCATTATTCATGAAGTAAATATTTTATATAGATGCCTGCATTGTCGGTTCAATTTAGAATCTTAACAAAATTAAAATAATTGAAAGTTGAATTAATTAAAAATTGAAGAATAAAAATTGATTTATGTCGTATATGAATTGAATTAATTAAATCAAAATATTTCGGTTTAATTTATTAAACTTAAATTCTAAAATTCTTACTATTTAATTAATTCAATTTTTAACTTTCAAAATTAAATTGAATTAAAATAATCAAACTAAATTAAATTTTTTTGTGAATTATAATCGAAATTTGCTTACTGCAAATTGTGGATCTATATTTATACACCAAAGCTTGATACAAATGAGACGAAAAGAGTCAGATGTCAAAGTTTACAGCTAATAATAAAATAATAAAAAAGGATCGCATGATTAATATTACTTTTCCACTTTCTAAACTTAGTGCTAACTAATAATATTGCCCTTAAAATTCAATTTGTATAAAAAAATAAAAATCACATTTCAATTACCCACTTTCCCTCCGTCCAAATCCACTGTCTCATTACTTAGTTGGTATTTCAAAGCGCATAAACCTCAAAGAAAAATAAATTTCTAATTAATAATTAATGACAACTTAAGGGATCGTAGTTAGTATGTCGAAGCGTAAATAAGACATTATTGAATTCATTAGAAAATAAAATTAAAATAAATCTAATACCCAAAATTAATGAAAAGTTAAGAGATAGTAATTGGTATATCAGAGCATGTGAGACGCTAATGTAATCAATAAAACTAAATTTAAAATGAATATAATCTCAATGCTTAATAAAAATTTAAGGAATAGCAGTTAGTATGTCAAAACGTAAGTAAGCCACTACTGAATTCAATAAAAATTAAATTCAAAATAAATATCACACCTATACAAAATTAAGGGATAGGGTTTGGTATGTCAAAGCAAGTAAGGCCCTATTGAATTATTAAAAAATAAATATGGAATAAATGTAACATTGATAATTAATGAAAAATTAGGTGATAATCGTTAGTATGTCAAAGCGCAAATAAGTTATTATTGAATTCAATGAAAAGTAAATCTAAAATGATAATTACTAAAAAAAATTAAAGGATATCAGTTGTTATGTCAAAGGAAGTTAGACACTGTTGAATTTAATGGAAAAATAAATTTGAAATAAATATAATTTCGATAACTAATGAAAAATTAATGGATAGCAGGTGTAATAATGCTAGAATTTGATAGACCATTTATTATTAGTTTAGAAGGACATCACGGAATGTGCTTTTTTATTTGTTGCTAAAATTCTATAAATTAAAAATTAAATAATGAAAAAAAAAATTAGCTAAGGATTCAAATTTTGTAGCTAACAATTAAAGGGGACTGTGGATCCATCTAAAAATGTTGCGTGGTATAATTAGCTGCGGAAATATAAATGCGTTGCAATTTTGTTGTTATATTAAATAAAATTTATTTATTTATATTTTTAATTACATAATTTATTATTTATAATTAAATCCGTAGCTATTTAGCTATCGATTTGAATTTATCGTTAAAATTCGTTTTTCTCTGCTGATAAACCTGCATGTACAATTCCATTTGTTTTTATTACTAATTAATCAAAATCATATCTATCATACGAGAGCTTACATGTTTCTATTTTGGCTCAAATGTTCCTCTAAAATGTTTAGCATATTCTTTGTATATTAAAAGACGATTACTATCCATGTCAAAAAAAGAAAAGGAAAGAAGAGAGAAGAATACACGATTACTATATTATTACATATTACAGTATAAATTCATTAGGCGATGACTTCAGTTGTTTTCGAGTAGGCCCTGGTTTGTCGGCGCCAACTTTAAACTGAAATGCTGCATTCTCAATCCAAAATGCAATTTGCCAAACAGAAAGACTCGCAACATTATTTTATTAAGGCGATAAGAATTATTTTTTCAGTACAAGATAGTTTCTCTTTCAAAAGAAAGCATGGGATTATTAAGAGCAAATTGATTTTATTCTTCCCCAAGAAAAATAGTGATTTAAGAACATTAATTAGATGGAGATGCTATATGGAACTCCTTTATCTGTAACACCAGGTTCGGAGAATGGCTTCAAAAGCTCGTAAGGCACAATTCCAGCTCCATTTCTGTTCTTCAATGCCGGATTAGCATTTCTTTCATCAATAATTCCTTCGAGTTCTTTAAGCCTCCCACTGAATTTTTCAAAAGCTGCTTTTATGACAGGATCCTCAGCCCAGGACGGCTCTATGTCCTCACCAAGATACTCCTCATCAGGGGAATGAGTGGACAAAACATCTAATACAGTCATCACTTTCGTTGCCTGAACCTGTGAAGGGAAAGTGGTTAAAAGTACCACTTCTGGTTTTTCTGAAAAGAATTTCCAATCTATATCCGTTGGATCTTCAATTGGCATCTTCAATCTTGCAATTGTCGGTCTATTTGGGAAATATCCTGCGTATGTGTATTGTCCAAAGTTCACAGCAGCATGGTGACCTGAGGTTACCCATAGAATAGTTGTGATGATCTCAATCAGGTCTTGGGTTGTTCTTAATTCAGGCCACCAAGATTCATCCTTTTTATCACCGTGGCCAACTGTCCGAACTTCTGTCCAAAAAGCTTGCAACTCCTCATCGGACAATACCACACTTGAGTCTGGATAGTAGTGATTTACATAATCACTCACCCAATTTTTAATGGAATCCCATAAAATTAGTCCATCATTAGCAAATGGGTAGTCTTCAATTGTTAGTTTTAAACCGTGTGGAGCAGATGGATCTTCAACAGCCATTCCCCTGCCAATTTTCAAAATAAATCGGTAACTAATTAAGTTCTTTATTGAATTAAAATGGAATTTGAGAGTCTAAATTACCTGCTAATTAGATCCTTAGGCAGTGCCTGATAGTCAAATCTCCATTGTTTATCATAAATAACAGCGCTCATCTCCATGCAATACTTTCCTGGGGAGAATGAGGACTCGATAATCCCTCCTGCATTGATTAGTGCCAATCGAGCCAGAGCGTTGATCTCCATTGTATATCTAAAATGAGGGAGCAAGAGTCTGTAAATTGGATGCATGGCACTGAGCTGACGATTGGCTGCAATTATGTATGGTTCTGTGCAAGCATGTGTTCTCAACCTAGAAATAGAAAAGATCGGAATGCAAAAACTTGAAAAGATTTCTTAAAAACAATATCAGAGCTAAACAAGCATTGGCATCGGTATTAACAATTAATACCAGTGGCTAATAAGTTGGTGATAGCCGGAATCGTGGGCAAGGACATGAGCTTTAGCCAACCTCCAAAGCCAGGCGCCAGTGGAATGCCAAGCAGGTCTAAAGGCATGCTTCCACTGTGGCTTTCCGTCGATGGGTGGGCGAACCAACTCGATGGCTAGTGGCCGCAATGTGTTCTCTGGGGTTAAGAAGAATACTGTACGAGATCCATATAGTGTTGTATTCTTGAGCTGTCTTACTTTGCTCACATATGGTAAAAACAAATCATGGTAGTCTAGGATGAATAACTTCTTCTGTCTTATAGCCTACATCATTAAGAATTCTACTGTTAACTGCAATAATATATGTTTTATTCAAGGAGGTTACTATTTCTTTTCTCGTCAAGTAATTACCTCTTCAACTGTCATGAACCCTTTGATCTCTTCCTCGATTATTTCAGTGGTAATTGCTGACTCTGCTGGCCCATAAATCTCAGGATCAAGCTCGCTCTTTAGTGGCCATTCCTGCATGGTTTCAGATAAAAGGTTAAAGTAAATATATGATTTAAATTGAAATTTCTCCTTGGATTTTATTTGTTTAGGTCTGAATATTAAATTCACATAAAAGAAAAGTAATTTTCATGATCAGTTTCATGATTACATTTATTATTATTATTATTATTATTATTATTATTATTATTATTATTATTATTATTATTATTATTATTACCGTGATCAATTGTATACTTAATGGGTTGAGGCCAGCAAGTGTTTGGCGACCAAATTCTTCGTCCCTAAACCAGAAAAATCTGTCTCCTGAAATTACAAAAACCCTTATGTATGAGAAAGGAGATAAACTAATATACAAAAATCGTATTAAATGGAAGACGGAGAAAAATAAGAAAGAAATGAACATTCTTACTCTCCATAGTAACAGGGGTCTCAAATGTCAGCACCTCTTTAGTCTGGTCAGTAGCAGTTTTTATAAGATTGGGCAAGATATCTTTCCAACCGTTTTGGGTGAGAGGAGGCAAGTTGATTCCTTCATTGAACAATGAATCAATTGCTGTGAAATATGGGAATGCAAGATCGGAGTCTACAACTGCAGTCTCTAAAAATGGAACCGCTGCATGCAACGCAGAGTAAAGAGTCTTGGCCCCGAAAGTTAATTCCTTCACTTCTGCGAATTCTTCATCACGAGGCACATACACGCTGCTGCTTCTCGACTCTGAGTATGGATCTGTTAAAAAAAGGGAAATTATCCATGTCAGTGTACCTTAATCAACCCATCCTAACGACAATTTGCTTGAATAAAAGTTACCTTTCTTGCATCTTGGCCTTCCCGTTCGGCAACGTCTGGGGTAAGGGAGCTCATTGCCACCAAGCACTGGTCTTTTTAATTCTTCATCGCTGTCAGGGTCGCCAAGATCATTGTAAACGTCGTAGTCATATATCCTCTCGCCTTTCTTGCGTTCTCCTTCACCGTTGCCTCTTAGGTTTTGAAGCTCTTGCTCTCTCAGTTTCTTCAATCCATTTGGTGTTTCTGATGGCAAGTATGACTGTTTGACAATTATTGCAGTCAATATCGACAAATGAAATTCATGTATGAAACAAGTAAATCTGCTGTTTATTTAAAAGACCAAAATCAGAGTTCATTTCAAGGGAAGAAACTGACCTTATTAGTGAAAAAAAGACGTTTCTGCTTACTTTTGGCTTGAACCCAAGAATTGCAAGCAAAAGTAACAGTGCCATTAGAGAAGCCATCAATGGATATACTCTTGATGAACATCTCCGAATGGTGCTCATTTTCAACATAAATGGCTCCTACTTCTCCAAAACTAGATGGTACTTCCAAATCTGCCTCGTAAGTGATTTCTGACCCTTCTTCGTTTTTCTTGTGTGCATATCCTTTAATCTTCGGCTTTTCCAATCCCGTCTCTTTTAGAAAAAATAAAAATCAAATTATAAAACTTACAGTTCTTTTTTAATTATAAAATTTTTCACATATTTGTTTTGGAATCGAATCCCATTATTTTGATTTTGACATCTAACTCCATATAATATCTATCTACCCATTATAGGCAGCGCGCTTGGAGTTTTCGCAGCCCAGGCTTTCATTCTCTTCTTATTCTTTGTATATATATGTAATTACTCGTGGATAAGAATAAATTTCAGAAGAATTTCTTAATGTCAAGATAAACATGAAACTCCGTTTAAGAATCTCATTTTTTTGGACGAAAAAAGGTTTACGAAAATAATTATCTGTGAAGCAAAAATAAAAAGATACAGTTTTTTTTTTCCTTATAGAAAGCATTACAGTATTAGGGGGGGAAAAAAAGACAGCAACGTCTGAGGAGCCGAAAATTTTAAAAGTAAGATTACATTTTTCGTCAGTGAGGTCTCATCCAATAATTGAGAGGGTATTAATAAAATATAATAATTTATCTCTAGCTTAATGAAAATTAAAGGCAGTAATTTTGGAAAAACAAAATAAAAATAAATAAATTTTTTTTTTCTAAATTCGTTTCCAAATTTTAATTTTGAGCCCAGTCAATGAATTTAGAACAACGTAAAAGAATTAAATTATTCTTTAACGTATATGTGGCTCGATACCGAAAGAGAAAACATAACTTACTGGGATCAAGCTCGGCACCGACAAGCTCTAGCAGGAGGGATTTTCCAAGCAAGTCAGTAACAGTATCAAGTCCTTTATCAATGGTTAAGCTAGATAGGAATCCACCAACAGTTTTGTTCACAGTAACTGTAGCTTTCACTTTAGTAGACAGCTTTGGCTCTATGTTTGTTACGGCTTTTATGCTTCCGGTTTTGGATCCAAGTCGGACCATGTTTTTCTGTGTTTTGGTAGGTGAGGATTTGGAAAGGAGAGAGAGATGGGTATGGCCGTGGCCATGGCCGTTGATGAAAGGTTTGGGCAACAGGAAGAGAGGTCTTGAGATTTGAGAATGATGGATTTGTGGCCTCAACATTGTTTATGATGACTTGCAGTAAGTAGATAGATGAAAGACGCAGAGACTATGGATTATGAGTTATGCTTATATAGAAGTCGCTGCGGAGAGAATAAACTTAAAGACATTATAAATTGCTATATCTTTTTTTTTTTAATTGTTTCTGTCTTATTTTATTAAAGTTCTTGTTCTTCATTGGGCTGTCTAAAACACATGCAAAGCACGAGAAAAAGAAGAAGAAGATGTGAAGGATGAATTGAAAGGCCGAATTTTTTTTATTATTATTTTAACAGAGATTAAAAAATATGTAAATTTGGTTCACATATAAAACTCATGAAACACAAAATTAAATATAAAAACAATTTTACAGGAAAATACCCACTAACGGAAAGTTGACATGCAGAAAAATAATCAATTATTTTTATATATGGTAATTATTTATTAATCGGATCTATTATAAATCAAGTTCAAAAAAGAAAAATTCAAAATTTAAATATGATTTTTATGTAATGCTTCATTATACGGCTATTGAAGAGGCTGACAAATAAATTGTTTGAT
>CANXYI010604362.1:0-10041 GCA_948208565.1 Hura crepitans
GTGTTAAATTTTCAAAAGTTGTTCTTATAAGAATTACCAACAAATCTTGGTAAGTTCTAACGATATATTTTATCTCAAATCTTTTACCAAGCATAATTTTGTATATTTCCCATTAATAATACATAATCACATTTTTACCATAATCAAACTCCCTTTACTTAAATAAAGTAATATTTTCATGCTTTAGTCTCATATTCATTCATATTTTATAATAAATTCATATTATTTTTGGTTAAAGATAATTCATATTTTTAATGTTGTATAATTGTAATTTAATGTTTTTATGAGCAAAATGATGTAAATTTAATTATAAACATGTTTTGTACATGGACTAAACAACATTACATGATTAACTAACATTACATAATTAACAATCTTCATAATGATGTAAAAGTAGGTTTACATGCATGATATTAATTATAAACTCTATATAATTTTTCCTTGATTATTTGATTTGTTATATACTATAAGTAACATTTTATTTATTGCATTACATTAAAGAGCATTAATATACAATATGAAGGCCACACATAGGTTACTGTACACATAATGAATAAGTGCAGCCTATAAAATAGTTATATGTATAATGTATTAGTCCATAATTGACACATTAATTCTTGGTCTATGTAAAAGTCATAAACATCCACATGGATCTTCAAAAGCTCTATACAGATGTTCTTGCATTATTCCTATATAATTTTGGATTCCTCATTATTTATTAAATGAACTTAGATCTTTTAAAACTGGCTTTCTACTTTAGGAATCAATTAGTTATGATTTTGGTAAGTTAAGAAATAGTTAAACTCCTATATTGAAAATATTTGACGCTCTTCACTTATGATTTCAATCTTAAATATACCAGTCTTCTCACTTCCTCGAATAAAACAAGAATTAGAGATTTCATTGGAAAGAGGATTCTAAAGTCCAATTTTGAATTCAAAAATATTTAAGATTTAGAGAGAATTAAATATTTTATGGGTTATTCTCAAGGTTTAGAAATAGTTAGGGAGAGTTCTTAGTTCATTCATCTCATGGAATCAATATTCAGTCTTCAAAAGTTGTTTTTTAAGAATTACTAAGAAAGCTTTAGTAAATTTTGAGGCATATCCTATTCTCAAATCTTTTTATAATGCTTAATTTTCTATATTCCCTATAAACAATGGAAAATCTATTTGTTGTATGCCCTAAAACAATGTGTGATATGTGCATGAAAACATTACTTCTAAATTAAAAGGCATTTTCTTTATTACATGGTACTTTTATGATATTTGTAATTATTTAATATGCCTTAAACCATGTTATAATGTCCTTGGTATACAATCATAGTGTTGAGAAAATCATAAAGTGTTCATGATGTGAGACTCTTATTGTATGCAAATATGATAATACCTAAATTATCCTTAGTCATATTAGTAATAAGAAGGGACATTGTTAAATCATAAGAATCCTAGTTGAAGTAGGATTTTTATTCATAGTGTACTGCTAATGTGCCTAAAAAATCTATAGGGTCACACACGTAAAGAATTTGAGATGAGAATCAAATTTGTCAAATAGTTAATTACATGATATGTCATTGAATATTAAAGAAATAAAAAAAGAAAAATAAAATTGGGTTTGGAGTCTAATAAGATGTATTTGGCCCAAATTAGGGTTAGATACATTAGGCATGGTAGGCACAGTTAGTGTTTTATTTTAATCCAATTTTTGGCCAACTTTTTAAGAGTTAAAAGAGACTAAAATAATGTCTAGAGGTAATTTTAGTTAAGGCCTCAATTTGCTATCCAAAGTAGAGCTATAAATCCATATGTAAGGCCTAATAAATGGGCTCTGTTTAAGGTATAGTAAGAGACCAAATTTATAGACCTTCTTAAGGATTTTAAAGGTTAAATTTTTATGAGATAAAATTCAGACTTAGGGGTAATGAATTGGCTATAAATAGCCTAAAAAAATCAGGCACCAAAATCTCCCTATTTGTTTTCTGCCTTTAAAATAGTTCTATCGTAAGAAGAATTTTTATTTCTTCTACTTCTCAACTCTAAAAATCTTAAAAGCCTCTAGGTTTTTAGGTGTCTATCATCTATGAATTCTTATATGGATACCTTAGATGTATTCACATAAGCATCACTGTGGTTTGTGACAACTTGATGAGGTGAATAGAAAAAAAAAAGGAGTTTTTTTTTATGGTTAATAGTAAAGTTCTTTAAACTATTTTTTTGTTATTTGTGTCCATTTTCAAAACTTTTGATATCTTATCAATGTTTAGATTCCTTCAAGAAAACCAACTATGTCATAGTTTTATCATAATTAAACTCATTTTTCTTAAATAAACTTTGAGTTTTATGGTTTAGTCTTATATTTAAAAATATTTTATGATAAATTCATGTTTCTTTAATGTTATGTAATCATACTATAATGTTTTCATAATCGAAACAATGTAATTTTAATCATAATCATGTTTTATACATGGAATAAATAGTTATTCATGGTTCATTATCTTCATAATGATATAAAAATATGTTTACTTATATGTATGATATTAATTATAAACTCCATATGATTTTTACTTGGTCATTTGACTTATTCTATATTATGGGCTATTTTATTTATTACATTTCTTTCATGTGTAATATAGAGGTTGCACATAGGTTATTAGACATATAATTATTAAGTGTAGACTAAGAACTTAATTTTTTAAATATCAATATATTGTTACTCAAGTAATGCATTGATTCTCTATCTACACTAAGTGTGACTCCTGACCCCTAGTTATGACCTTATTCACTCACAATGGCAACTCACTAAGGAGAAGTAATCTCACACTTCTCAAATCTTGGCTTGTACTAAAGGCTCATATGTTAGTTTATGTGTTAGGTTCCATATTACATGTTAGAGGTAGAGTATGCCTTAACCTTAAGGCAAAATGAAATGCAAGCCTTTTCCTAAAGGGAATAAATTTTCATATAGGTGTTATAATCCTCTCCTTTTGCACTAAGCCAAAGCCTTATATAGGTTTTGGCCATAGAACTATCCTTGTATGCATGTGCTGTTGACTTGTTTTGTTAAAACCTAATTTAGTCATCCCATAACGCTCAAAAAATCTACCATAGAAGAAATATGCTTCTTAAATATATAGAAGAGCTATTTTGATCAAACTTGAATAAGTATTGACCATCTAAGTCGAAAATTTAGGAATCTAGAGTTAACCTTATTGAATAAGTCAAGATTTGAGCTTGAACTTACATGCCTCAAAATCCACTATGTAAATAAGGTATATATTTCATATATAGGTGGAGAAGTTAACTCAACTGACATTAAACTAGATCCATTTAGGTAGTTAAAGGCTTATAAAGCCTCACAATCAAATTGTGCCAAAATTTGGAGTCAACCCTTAACACTTTAAAGCCTATTACGAAAATGAGGTGGGTATTTCCTAAATAGGTAAAAAAGGTATCACTATTGACACTAATTGGATTCATTCATGTCATTAAGGCTCATTAAGTCTTTCTAACACAAATAGGTTCAACGTAATTTGCTTGCCCTATATTATCCCAAAATTTATGCCGTAAATCAAAATACTTTCTCTATAGATAGAAAGAATACCATGACTAACTCAAAAATATGTTGACTAATAAGGCTAAAATTCTAGTAAAAAACTTTGAATAGAATTTTTTCATGATCAAATGATCTTCAAAGTTGAAATCCAAGACTTAGGATAGACTTTAAAAGATTACCTTGAGTGGAAGTGATAAGGTTAGAAGGTAAAATTGTGTAATATAACCCATAATTGCAACATGCATCTTGTGCATAACATATATAGCCCATGGATTGCACCATGCATCCTATCCATAACCTACATAGCCCATGTATTGTACCTTGCATAATCTAAATAACCCATACATTGCATTATGTACCTTCTGTATAAGCCAAACAAGTTATATATTAAATTTCATGCATATAAGTGCATTCTTTATGACTTCTTAACTTGTATATGACCATTTTTTAAGAAACAACTCTTTTTCACATCTAATGAATAATACTCCAATTTTATTTCCTCATTAAACCTTAAACCATGCATTACATAATATATATCATGTATACACTTGCATATAGTTAGCGTAAATATTTAAAATCAATTTGCCATTATAACTCTTCACTTGGTTGTACATAAGATGAACTCTAGAGGTAAAGTCATCAAATTCATCCACCATCATGTCTTTAAGTGAGTAATTGAAGCAACTTGTTCCTAAAATGTCTAAGGTATATATAAGGGAATTAGAAAGATATCAAATTGTAGTCTTATTGAGTATGAGGCAACCATAGGAAAGAAAAGTAAAAGCTAGAAAAAAAATGATGAAGGTAAGAAAATTGAGGATGTGAAAAACAACTCTGATGGCATTAATGGATGCATTAGAAAATTGAGGATGTGAAAAACAACTTTGATGGCATTAGTGGATGCATTACAAAGAAAAATAGGCAAAAAAATTAAGTAATAAGGAAACTAAAGAGTAGATTAAGAAAAAAAATTAAGAAATTAAAGAGATAAAGAAACTTTTCAAAGGAAAAATAATTTCAGATTTGGAAGATTTTCAATCACTTACCTTGATAGGGAAAGAAAAGATAGCCAAAAAGTTCAAAATGTGGAAACTAAGTATGTTTAATGGAATTGGTGTCCTAGAGACACATGAAAGGTAATATAGAGCTACCATGAGCTTAACTAGATTGAGTAAAAGGCAAGTCACCAACTTTTTATTCCTTTCAAATGTTTTCATAAGCTTGAAAAAATAATCACCAATAATTGGAATGAGCTAATGCATGCCTTTATTAGGCAATATTCTTATAATACTATATAGAAGTCTCCTTACATGGCATCGAGCTCAAAAAATAAGAGTTTGGTGAGAGTTTCTTTGATTTCTTTTTAAGATATAGAAATAAATCTGCATAAATGTAAGTTTTGCCTTTTTTTAAAGATTAAGTCCATATAATGATGAGAAAATCCCTACCTTACAACATCAATAAGCTCTAAAACATGCCACTAATGACCTTTGTCAAAGTATATGATGATACCTTAAAAGTGAAACATGTTGAATATAACACCCCTTACCTAGCCTATAAGCAAAACTAGATGACGAGCACTATATTTAATGCTATAAAGCACCTAACCTATACCATTTATACTATTACATTTGATTTAATAACTTAAACTCTTTGACTAGGTCATAGTGCTCAAGAATTTTATAGAATAACAGTTGTTTGAGAGTACTACCCAAATTAACCTCAATTAGAAAAGCACTTTTAAAACATTCCCATACTTGTCACTACTTCATTTTCTCTCCACAGGCTCAAATCAATATTAAACACACATTATATCATAAGTATTTAAATTTCAAACATTATAAATTCTATACTTCCAAGTTCATCAATATCTAACAATAATTGTACACTTGTATCAATTTTGGCACTCAACACAATTAAAATTTTTATAACAAAATACACATTTTAATGCATAACATTCATTTTGACATTATCTAAAACAAACAAATTTTACATTCACCAATTTACAAACTTTAATTATATACAATTAATAATATCCCAAAATAAAACTTACATTATTAGCCATTACACGTACAATAAGTTTCCATTTACATCTCCATATTTACACAAATATAGAATGCATCTGATACAAATGAGTTCAGATGAAAAATGATTTAAATTGTATAGAAGTATAGTGACCCAATTATCATTGAGCTTCCACCAAAATTTGGACTATCCACTCATTTGCTCTATTAGATCTATGACCTACATGTAGAAAACAAAATGACATGCTAACTATAAAGCTTATTGGTTTATTCCAAGCTAATAAACCATGCATTTATTCAACTTAATTTTATTTATTTCATATAAAGTGTTTTCAAATTAATAATTACTCACTAAAAGTTTTTCATTTTAACTCTTATAATTACATTCCTATATTCTATAATTTTATTTTCTTATAATGCTTATTTATCCACCTTAAATATATTAATTATGCCCATCTTAAAATATAATTTTTTATTATATGGTGACATAAATCATTTCTTACCAATTATAATATATAGTTTTCTTACCATATTTATAATGTATTTTATTACTTTAATGTCTACTATTCTCAATTCATTTATTCATTTTTAAGCTTATTATTATCACAATTTTATTTTAAGTATAAGTTTTCCATACTAATTTCCTAATTATTATTTATTATTGAATTCTTATTCCTATAAATACTGCATGTAATTTCTCGTGTTAATGATAACATTAACTAATTATTTTTCCATTACAATTTAGCAAGTTTCTTAATTCCATATTAATACTTAAGTTCACTTAATTCCTTATTAAATTATATAAGTTACTTTTTTCTTTAATTGGACTACCCCAACAATCCTATTGTAGCCATTAACAATATAGTATAATGGGACCAATATAGTACCATACTACCCTACCATAAGATACTAATAATGTATTAAAGCACCCATCATATGGGTGACAATGTGGTATTGAAGTACCTATCAATACAATGTATAATGTGGCATAGAATGCCTAATAACAATAAGGGCATAGCCTCAATAATAATGTGCTCATAGAGCTAATTAATACGTAACTACTAACAATATTCCATAATTGGCATGCCAATATATTCTCAACTTAAATAACTAATCCTAGGAAATCATGGCATTATGTATTATTATGTTTTTATTCATTTACAATTATAAAATTCAAATTCCAAGTACAATCACTCAATTGCATACTCATAATAAATCATCATATTTCTTTTTAAGTTTTATTTACTATTTCATTAATATATTTTATTTTTCATATTCACATATTTTAGCCATGATTACAAATCTACTCTAAATTTTAATTTTTTTCAATTTAAAGCATTCATAGTAATGTGAATCTTGCTAAGTCATTCTTTAGTACTTATAATTAAGTGAAATGTCTATATTGTAGATGCCCTGCCTTTTAGGCCTATAATGATAGCTAGAGGTAAGATTAAGCAACAAGGTAAGAAACCTAAAGCCATGGTCTGTACGAACCATCATGGTGCAAGCTTGCATGGACCTAATGCCATAAGATCCATATGGACTAACATAGAATAGGCCTAGAGGAATAGAGCCCACAGCCCATTGTCCACCAAGACAAACCAAAGATAAGGTCCACATGGACCTATGAATCCTTAACCAATGTTTGTATGGACCTTTCATTAAAAAGCTTACAGAAACTTAGTTTTTTTTATTAAACTCTGATTCCTAATCCTATTAGAAATTCTTTCCTTTTGAATTAGAGAACTAGCCAAAAACCTATATGTGAGGTGACATGTGAGGTGACTCTATGTAACCCCCATATCAATTATAGAAGTAGGTTAACCTTTTAAATTATTTTAATTATGTTTTAATCATTCATAGAAAAATTGTAATTGCACTTAATTTTTGGAATTAATGACTAAGTCTACATGGACTTATTTGAATGAGGGCTAAGGTTTGCATGAACCTATTATTTGAATATGTGTATAAGATAAGGTTTGTATGGACCCATATTTGATAAATAGTTTTATATTTGCCTTTTATATTCCATTTAACACTTATGTAATGTTTGACAATGCATGTTTCACCGATATTAATCACTATCGCATGTTATTAATATGTATTAATGTTAGGTACATCTTTTAATTAATCATAGTCATTCTATTTGTCATTATTCATGTAACATACATTTTGGAATAAATGTCATGTCTACATAGACTCCCTTTCATGAAGAATGAAGTCTATACAGATGTTTATATTGAATGAATATGTTTTTATGTGATCCGTACAAGCATATGTTGTAATGAATTGTCTGTTCATCTCTTCTCATCATTAATTCTTCTAATCACCATTCTGTTTATAATAATTGTTCATGCATATTCCATAAATATTTATATCCATATGTATACCTTTAACATGTATTATAATAACCCTATTCAATACTGTTATTAGGTTCTTATGGACCTTTGTTTATGTTACTAATCACTTTTTCTTGAGTTATGTAAGATTGACCATCTATGTTAGATACAAGGTTTGGACGGTCATATTAGTTATGACATTTTTTAATCCATATAGACATAGACCGAGGACCATAAGGAGTCTGCATAAACTTAGCGACATAAAAATGGGATAAATTTTTTATTCCTTATTTACTTATTCAATTTTGTACCTTTTATCTCTTTTGCTTATTTTTGGGTTGTAATAGATAGTTTAACAACTCATTTTACACATAAAAAGCCTAACCTCACATTAATGATTTTTTTTTATCTAATTGATTGGTGTTTTCATAACAAAATGGTTTTGAGTTTTCCTTAATAAAAGTCACATAAAAATGTATTTTAATAAAGGACAATCTCCTAGAGATGGGAGTCGGGCAATTATCATTAATTCCTATGGAATTACATGTAGTTGTCAAGTTAAATAACCATTAATAAATGACCTAATTTATGGATGTTAAAATTACATTTTTTTTCTTTGTTGTATATTTCAAATACTATAACTATTTTCCTTATGTGAAAAGGTGACATATATGCTTTTAACTATAATGTGTGCTTGCATGATATGTGATTGATAAATATTTAAATATAAAGGAAGGCATATTATTAGGGCATAAATAAGATTTGATTTTAAACCCTTTCTGTGCAAAAGATTAGTGGTCCTAGTGTAGAGCCAAGTGGTGACTCCAAACACTAACTGCCTCATCCTCAGTACATAAAAAATCTATAATGGCGACTCCACTGAGGATGAGAAATGAATCTAAAAGTGCCCAAATAATACATCTTTTAATATTCTAGTTTTCATCAATCTAATACATTTCATTCTCTATAAACTATGTCCTTTTTTATCTTGTATGGTGTTGTAAACCATGGTCCCATTTTTCATTTAAGAAAGAGGGATTACTAGCATATCCATAACTCACAAGCTTTATTGCTTTAGGTATATCAAATAATGAACTAATTGGTCATTATTATCCTTGATTAAAAAGACTTGTTAAAAGGGACCCTCACTTGTGGGAGCCATAAAAGCCTTTTTAGACCAAACTATGAAGTGCATATAGTTAAGTTTACCAATTTCCCCTAGGTTGTTTGACCTTAAGTACTTGCAATTGCATTGTGATTTCTATATAAGCCTATTACATTTAACCTCATTTGAAATGGGGCCAAGCCCATTATGTCTTTTATCTGGAATAGGCCTGGCCTAATTTTAACTTAAAATAGACTTAAATGTTATAGGCCACCATCTTGGCATACACTTTAAATATGAGAGCTTACTAGTCCAAACTTAAGCCCATAATTGAACTTGGGTATCCCCCACCAAAAGAAGGAATGATTTGACCACATGTATGAAAGAAATAAAGTTAGAAGGTTAATTACTTGTGTTTGTCTATGTAGTATCACATACATACCATACATCATGCTTTATAAGTATATTGATCATACATCACATTCTAACCCTTTATTTCTTCACCCATCATTGATCCCTTATTTGCAACTCAGTGAATGAGAGTAGGCAAGCACCTTTGTAGAACCAACAATTAAACACCAATCCCACCTAAGAGAGGAACCATGTTAGAAGATGAAGTTGTCACCAAATATATGCTAACAAAAGCCATATGAGAGATGGAAAGAAAGATGATGATAGTACTTACTAATGCCATGTCTAGTATGCATGCTAAAAAAGAAGGAGGCTAGACTTCTATAGCTCACAAAGGAAAGGAGGTGGTAGATGAGGTAGATGATCTAGTGTCCTATAAAGACATCCCTTTAGTCGAAATACTTACAATAAGGTCCCTCCACCTAAACAAATTGAAGATGATCATATTAAGAAGCTGAATAAAAAAAATAGAAGCTATGAGTCAGCTTGTCACTAGAGGGAAAGACATTAATCTAGATGACATTAGCTTAAAGTTGAATTGCACCATGCCTCACAAATTCAATATGCTAGCCTTAAGCAAGTTTGATAGCACCATAGATCTAAGGGCCCA
>CANXYI010604452.1:0-14590 GCA_948208565.1 Hura crepitans
GAGATCTTTGAACTAGATGTTAACACCTATATTTATCAAGAACTTGGTCCTTTTTTCATCATTAGGGAATCCAAACATGGGAGCCTTAGAAACCCAGTGTCCATAATGTCGTAATGACTTCATTAATATTTTTAACCATTTTAATGACTTTGTTAACTTTACCTAGAAATGTTTTATAATTATTACTTTCATTCTGTAACATTAGTGTGACCTAGGTCTCGAGAAACACTATTCACTCTTTAGAAGGTGCTTTGCACAATCATACTCATTATCACTTGTTAATCATCCAAACATCTTTATTTTCATACCAAACTATGCTCACCACCTATTTATAAGATAAACTCTTGATTAGTAAGTTGTTCACTTCTAGGAAATCATTGCTTATGACATTAATATTCATTATTCATAAATCCTAGTATTTTTAGGCTTTACAAAGGGATTAGGCTATAATGAAAAAATAGAGTTGAGTTCTATACAAAAGTATGATGTGTATGCTCCTTTTGATTACTATTTTGTGAAAAGGGATCCTGAAGGCACTTACAGCGATAAAGTAAAAGGTTTTTGAGATGAGAGACTTAAGAAATCCAAGATTCCACATTTTTAATGATGTCTTTACTTGGAAAACCATGGACATCATCAAGATAGAAGAAAATGATATAGATGAATTTGTAGCTTACATGTACAACATAAGCCTTAGAGAAGAATTTGTTGAAGAGCTTTATTCTAATAACCTATTTAATGAAGCTATGAAGATCGAGATAGTTAACAAGCATAATGCTAAAGAGAAAAATGATGCTATTGTTAAAGTTGATGCTTTTAATGATCTTTTTGCTTGTAATAACAATGATGAACTTTTTTCAACTGAACTTGTAAAGGCTGAGCATCTCTTTATTTCTAAGATTAATGACATGTCTACTAGTTTTGCTTTTTTATGTGATATCATGCAAGATGGCACATTTCATCATAACTATAAACCATGCACACATATTTGACATTGAATCAATTAAAATTGAATCTTTTAATATTGGCATAAAAAATTAGCCTGAAAATATTTTAATTGTATTTAACATCAATAGTGGAGCATGACATACAAAACTATAAAAGGGGCTAAAGTGGTGAAATAGGAACTAAGGTGTATGAGACCAGAATAGGCTAAAAAGATTAAAGAGGAAGTTTATAATCAAATTAAGGGAAAATTCTTAGAAGAGCTAATATGGCTTATCGAGCTAGCAAATGTGGTTTTGGTACCAAAGAGAGATGAAAGGGTAAAAATGTGCGTAGGTTACTAAGATCTAAAAAAGCTTGTCCAAAAGATGACTTTCCACTTCCTCTTATCGATTTTTTATTTGATAATGGTCAATATGTTCATTTTTATGGATGAGTATATTGGGTATAATAAAGTTTTGAATAAGATTACTAATAAGGATAATATAACCTTCATTGCAGAATATGGTAATTTATAATATGCTAAAGCAACTTATCACTGCATAGCAACCAAAGACCTCAAAAACTTATTCCATAAAGAAGTAGAAGTATACATGGATGAAATGATGGTTAAGTTTGCAACTAGAGAAAGATCATTTGAAGCTTTAAAAAAAGTTCCTTAAGAGAATTGATTAGTATAATCTGTGTTTAAACATAAAAAGGTATGTTCTTAGGGTAACTTTTGGAAAGTTGCTTAGGCATGTAATCAGTCAAAGAGGTGTAAAGGTAGATCAAGATAAGGCTAGTGTGATTATCAAGATGCCTGTTTCTAAAATAGAGAAAGAAATTAGAGGATCTTTTTGCAAGATTCAATATATTAGTAGGCTTATTGCCTAACTAACCACTGTCTATAAGCCAATTTTCAAGCTCTTGAGAAAAGATAACCCTGTGAGATTGAATGAACAATGTCATGTAATTTTTGATAGAATAAAGCAGTATTTAACTAATCCTTCAATTTTGAGACCCCTAAAACCACATCAAGTTTTATTTATGTACCTAGTAATTGAATAGAGTTCATAGGGATCTATATTAGTTTAAAGGATATATTTGGAGTAAAATTTTCAAGAGGATGTATTTGGAGTAGAATTTTCTATCTACTATTAAAGTAAGAAACTTTTACCTTATGAAGAGAAGTATGCTGAGGTAGAAAAGATCTATTTGTCTATGAATTTGGCCTTAAAGAAGTTAAGGCCTTACTTCCAATCTTATAGGGTACAAGCTATGGCTAAGCACAATTCACTTAAATAACTTCATTCTACTCCCTCCTTAATTAGAAAGCTAAACAAATGGCTAGTGTTGTTGCAGAAGTTTGACATCAAATATATCACTTGAAAGACAATAAAAAGAAGGGTAGTAACTGAGTTTTTAGCATAACAGCCAATTAAGGGTGATCAGTATGAGTTTAAATTTCCCTATGAGACTTTAAGTGCCATTTATAAAGAAAGGGAGAATGGTAAACTTTATGGAGTAGCTAACCAAAAAGGAGCCAGTCCAAAAGTTATTTTGGTTGCCCTAGAGGAAGAAATAATCTCAATTATAAAGAAGTTGAATTTTCAAGCAACTAATATATAGTAGAATACAAGGTTAGTATCTTTAGATTAAAAGCTATAATAGTTTTAGGACTAAAGTCTACAGAGGTATATAAGGACTCTATGCTTGTAGTGCATTAGGCTCCATGTAAGAGAAGACAAGTTAATTCTATATATAGAATTCGTGAGTCAATTAAGCTTAAAGTTCAAGGTCTATACTTTTCATCATTTGCCAAGGGAAAAATTAGATGACAAATACATTAGCCACTTCAATATCAGTGTGGGACAACTTAGTAGGTGAAAAGATAAAGCTAATTGCATTATCTAGTTACAACAAGGCATGCTTTAAAAGAGAGTAAATTATGATGATGGAGAAATTTAATGGAAAACCTAGATATTTTGACATAGAGTAGTATTTGAAAGGTTAAGTTTATCTAGAAAATGCTCTAATAAAGATATAGCAATGTTGAGAAAATTAGCACGATGGTTTATCTATTATGAGGGTAATTTGTACAAAAGGATGCCAGATAGGTTATAGCTTTTATACATAGGTGAAACAAAGGTGAAATGGATTTTGAAAGAGGTACATGTAAGATGTTACAAAACATATATTAATAAGCTTAGCTTAGTAGAGAAGATTATGAGACAAGGGTTTTACTAGTTAACCATGGAAACAGACTGTACGAAATTTGTTAAAAAGTGTAAAAACTGTTAGATACACATAGGCATGAGGTACTTTCCACAATAGAACTACATAGCTTGATTACTTCTTCACCATTTGTAGCTTAATGAATGGATAACATTGGAGAGATATGGCTCATAGCTTTGAATGGTTATACATATATTATAGTAGCAATATATTAGTTTTCAAAATAGGTAGAAATGGTCTCTTACTATCTAGTGGGGGCAAAGCAGATGGCACAATTCATAGCAAAACACCTTATATATAGCTATAGGGGTCCCATATCACTTAGTTTTTAATAATAAAGTGCAATTTTAAGGAGCAACTAAGGATTTGTTGGCAAATTACAAGATTAAGCAACATAAGACCTCTCCTTATAGACGCTAGTCAAATGGAGCAGTGGAAGCAATAAACAAAAACTCTAAGAGAATCTTAGTAAAGATGATAAAAACTTATAAAGATTGGGCTGATAAACTACCTTTTACATTGTAGGGATATAGAACTTTGATTAGGACTTTTATAGGATCTACTCCATTCTCTTTGGTGTATGGTTTAGAAGTACTACTGCTTATTCAAGTAGAAATTCAGTTATTAAAATTTTCTTTCCAAGCTCAAATATAAAAGATAGAATAAGTAGGGAACAAGTATTAGCAATGGATGAAAAAAGGATAAGAGTATTATATCATAACTAACTTATTTAAAGAATATCACAAGAGTATTTAACAAAATGGTTAAATCCCAATAGCTAAAGGAAAGAAACCTACTATTAAAACAATCTAAAATTACTATATCGATCAAAGAGAAAAATTCAAACCTAAGTAAGAAGGTCCTTATGTACTTAAGTAATTATTGTCAAAGGGAGCTATAAAGATTATTAACCGAGAAGAGAATGCATTCAAGGAACCTATCAATATTGACCAACTAAAAAAGTTTTCTATTAAAAAATTAGAGAGCTTACTAAGTTGAAAACCCAAAAAGGTGATCTAGGAAAAAGTTAGAGCACCACACTAGGGGTGAATACCCTAAATAGGGTAGTCTAAGCAAAAATTAGGGGATTAAGAGAAAATAATCAATTAAAAAAACTCACAAGGGCTAACTAATGATAGGGATACTATAATAATGTAATTAAACTATTTTGCTATAGCAATGCCAAAAGATTTAATAAAGATATGGTTATATTCATTATACACACTCTCAATGTCATCTTTGTATTTTACATACATTAGGTAACCAAAAACCACTATACAATGTATGGTTTTTCTTTAAGTCCCTGATAATATGAGTTTATTATACATTGTATTGTCATTTTAAAGTTACAATTTGATATAAAAGAGAGAGAGAGAGATCCCGTTAGTGTTAAAATTTCTTTAAGGAGGCACATCAAGCAAAAGTCAAAACAACTTACTAGTGTGAAAACCTTTTTCAAGTAGGCACATTATGTAAAAGTTAAGGCACAGTTTGCTAATGTGAAAACCTCCTTTGAGAGGTGTATTAGGAAAATGTTCAGGCATAGCCTATTAGAGGGAAAACCTTCAGGCCCTCTAAGTAAAAATTAGGGTAAATAAAAAAAGAAAAGAAACAAAGAAAAAAGCGACACAAGATACATGAAAATTATATAGTAAGCCCATGACAATGTGAGAAAAAAATGTGGTTACATGATATAGTTATTCCTAACGAAAACTAAACTCTTTCCTCCCCTAACTCTTAAAACACCTTAACTAACTTGGTTAGAGAAAGAGGGATAGAGCTTTCAATCTTCTTGAATTCTTTGAGTTAGCATCATTCAGAGTATTTTTCACACTGCCAATAGATAATCATAAGTATTTGTATCATGCATCACATGCATTCATACAAAAGGAATGCTTATGTTGCTTAAATATGATTTTATCTTTAATCTTTTAACCTAAGGTATAAGTATTTACACTTGTGTGTACAAAACACCAATGATGCATGCATAAATCACTTTTTTAGAATAGTTACCAAACATCAAGCTTCTCATATGATCTTAGGGGCAATCATCAAAACATAGAGCATAAGAAATGCATCAAAAGTAAATTTTAGGACCTCAAATCAACCACAAGGAATGAGCAATTCCTACAATCTTAGAGGCAATTATCATACTATAAAACACTATAAATAATATAAGCATTAATAGACATCAATTCTCTTATATAATATAAAACACTGACAATTAATCTTTGCTTTTATAGAATATTACAAGAATTTTACACTTTAGTGAGAGTCAATGCAGGAGAAAAACTTACTAGATTTTCATTTTATAGTGCCTTGACTCTCCCTTCTATTCCAAGTTTACTAGCTTCAACATCTAACTGAAGGCACAAATATGGATGAAAACACCAACAAAACAAACAACCAATAGCATAGCTTTGACTGTCAAAGCTAATAGACATCACACATATTGAGCAGGGGGAGCTCTCAGATAATTTTGATAGACATTGTACCTATCGAGTAAGAGGAGCTCTCTAATAAAGTCAATAGACATTGCACCTATCAAGTAAAGGGAGCTCTTAGACAAAGCTGATAGATGTTACCCCTATCAAGTAAGGGGAGCTCTCAAACAAAGCTGACAGACATTCCACCTACCAAGCAATGAGAGGTCTTAACAAAGTCAACAAATGTCACACTTACTAAGTAGGGGGAGCTCTCAGACAAAGTTGACAGACGTCGTACTTGTAACGCCCGTAACTCGAGGCTTTATGATTAGTACCATTGAGGCTAGAAAGTGTTCCTAAAGTGCCGGGTCACCTTCATAAGGCTTAAGGTAGAGGTACTAGTCATGAAACTTTGAGAGGCCATAAAATGATGAAATTGACTTCATTTAAAGACTTAGTAAAACCACTAAATTATTTTAGGCTGTAATATAATAGGCCATAGGCTTAGATTAAGTCAACCTGGGATGTGCCTGGAAAGACCTAAAAATGTCACACCCTAAAGGTTAAAAATTCCCTTGAGTACATTAGTAAAATAATTTTTGGATTCTGAGGTTGTTTACAAAATTTTCTAAATTTCAAGGTTTTACACATAAATCGAGGAAGTTGGTTAACTATCTTGCCAATGGAATTTGACTGTGAAATTTTACGAACCCCTAAATGGGACCAATCAAGGATTTTTAAAATAAATGTAATGATTTTTAGAGGTCTGAGTGAATTTTAAAAAGTCACCAAAATTTCTACTAAAATTAAGCATTTTCGAGTTGTCTAAGTAGTGTGTGGGCCCCACTCATGCCACCTCAGCAACTATAAAAGGGCCATGGTGACATATGGATGGCCACTTGGCCAAACCCACCCACTGTCCACCCAAATTCTTCTTCTTCCACCTTACTATAGCTAACACTACTCCAACTAAAATACTCCATTTTTATCACCTTTTTCAAGCTTTTTCTTAAGTATATTGCCACCAAAAATCATTTTAACATATGTGGAATTGATTTATAAAGGTCTTAGAGTCCATAAAAGTGGTTAGATTTCAAGAAAAATCAAGAAAGCTTAAGGTGTCAACAAAAGGGTAACTTCTTGTGTGTAAGTGTTCTAGCCCTTTTTATTTTGTTTCCTAAGGGATATTTTGATTCTAAAAATAGCCATATAATTGAAATTAGATTTTGATGAGTGTGAATTTTTGTGAATTTTTGAAGAGTAGATGGCATGTATGGAAGTCAAATCTTAAAGGGAGGATTTTATGGTTTCCTTCAAGCTAGAAGAGTGGATTTCAACTTCTTTGGTATTGACATAAGTACATCTAATCCATTCAAATCATTTAAAGTTGAATTGCCATGAAAAATACTTAGGAACCTTGTATGGAAATGGTAGATTAAGTGATCTATATATGTACTTTGATGGACTAAGTGTATAATTATGCTAATTGTGTGGGTAATGAATGGTTGAGATAAGTGTATAATTAAGCTAATAGTGTGTGTAATGAATGGTTGAGATGATTTTTGGATGAAGAGGATGTATGGAAAGGTGTGTTCTTCATTTGGTTAAGAGCTTTATGTAGGAAATTATATGTGTGTGTAGCTTGGAATGGTGTTATGGCATGTTAAGCAAGGTATATTGCATATAATATGCTTGGAATATATGTGTAGATAGGTAAAATTAAGTGGTTCTATGTATGTTCCTTGGTTGGCTGAGAGTTCCTTTGAAGGGTATAGTTTGTGAATGGCATGTGTACATAGCTTATGGATAGTTTTTGGCTTACCAATTGATGGTATGTAAGGTGTATATGATTAACTTAGTGAGACTAGGCATGTATCTATATGTTGGTAGTTTGGTCGAGGCATGTTATAGGCTACATTGGTCTAATTTGCATGGTAAAGGCATGAATGATTTGTTTAAGCATGTTTGTGTAAGGTCTAATAGGTATGAATTTGTTTCAATGGCCAAGAAATTTACGTGGTAAGGTGACATGAAAATTAGGTATGGTTAATGGAAACTGTATGTGCATTTTTGGCATGACATTTATAGCATTTAGTTTATGACATGATTTGGGTTGATATTATGGTAAGGGTGACATAAAATGTATAACATATAAGAGATGTTTAAAGTATCAGAAAAAGGGTCAGAAAAATGAAGTCAAAAGTGGCTTAGAGTGGCATGTAAATGACTAAAAAAAGGGATTAACTTTGGCATGGAAATGTACCTAAAAGTGACTTAAATTGTAAAAATTTTTTGGTTTGGTAAGTAAATCATTTATATGGCATATAGATGCTTCCCTTTGATGTTAGCTTCAGGCCTATGGACTTAAAAAACTGTTAGTGCAATTGGCACTGAAAAAGCACTTGAAATTAGCTTATAATAACCGTCGCAAATGCATGAAATGACCTGTAACTGTCCTATAAAATAATAACATGAGAATATTTGAACCAAAATAATATGCTAGACTAGAATTAATATGTATGTAATTATACCTACAAATTTGAGTCAACAAGTGAAAAAATTTTACTCGATTTTACCCAGTAGGGTTAAAAGTGACCTATAACTGTCTAAGCCAAAAATTGACTGTTTGATAAAAATTTTATCTATCTATTTTCCACTTCACAATATTATAAAAAATTGATCGGTAAAGAAATAAAATTAAAAATGTTGATAGATGGCCTATTAGCTAAACATCCACTAGATGGGTTAATCAATCAACTTAGGGATTAGTAGCTGCTAGATTGTCTGATTATTAGACTAGGCTAGTGCAGCAGCCAAGGTTCATAATTGAGCTACTACACTAGTCTATAGGGTAGACACTTCTTTTCATTGATTGGATATCAGACTATGTCAGTGCAGTAGAACAAAAATCCCTAAATGGGCTACTACACTAGTCTACTGGCCAGACCAGGATGGATTATTTATTATGATCAATGTCTTGAGAGGTCTATGGATTGATCCTTGAGCACATCTAGTCAGTATTTTGCCCCTTATGAGGTTCTTATGAACTGATTGCTATAGTCTATGGTGGCCAATGCAGCGATCAGGGTCTAATATGTGGGCCACTACTCAACTTTTAATTACCTCTTATTATAGTGTCTATAAGTGCAGTCTACCTAGTGGGCCTATTTAATAATTTAAACAATACAATTGAGCAAATTATGGTGTAATGGAATAAATTATAAAATGAATTAAATTAAAACAATTGCAGTGTTATTTTGGTAATTTTAGGAAAGAGTATGGCATACATTCTACATAATATTAAACATGTGGCATGAGATTCACACACTACACTTAAATTGTTGAATTTAATTGCATGTGTGTATTATTACATGTTTTAAATGGTTTAGATTTGCTTACTGAGCTTTATACTCAGTGTGCCTATGTTGTGGTGTGCAGGTAACAAAGATAAATAGGCCACCCTTATTGATCGTGTAGTATAGCTATACAATAGTCGAAGGGTAAAGATAACTATTTTTCTTTTGAGTAGTGGCACTTATGTAGTAACCTATATGTTTTTGGGTTAGCATACTTAGAAGCTGCTATGTCTATACATATAACCTAGAAGTGTTGTATATAATCTATTATGGTGTTTGTTTAGACTATGTGTAAACTTAATAAATGTGGGCCTAAGGCCTTGTGCGATTAAATGCTGATATGTGATATAGATGTCTGGGGTTGACTAATGTTTGATTAGGGGACCAAAAGGGTCCAGAAGGAGATGTGATGATTTATGGCTTATTAAAGTGTTATAATAGGTGAAAAAAATTTTGGTATGTTAGCTCGGTAGCTGTTATGTTGCCTAATTTTTTATGACCTAAAAAGGGTTTGTATATGCTTTATCTGGGTTTGTCAGACCATGTATAAGCATGTAGAAGGATTAGATGGGACACCTAAGTAATATCTAATAGAATTCCATAATAGCCTCTAAGTGTTAAGGAATTTTCTCCTAAAGTAATCCTAGGATGGGTGACCTATTGGGAAGTGCCGCACTTATCTAGTTTCTTTAGGAATCTTGTAAGGAGTGTCACATTTTATGGTATCAAAGCATAGTTTTAAAGTTCTTAGGTAAGCTACAAGAGTGCCAAAGTCTAGGGTTGGTTATATGCTATACTGCATGGAGGCTGATAAGTTTGTAATTTTTGTAGCAATACGAGATAACTGATAGGCCATTAGAGGAACAAGCAAAAAATTTCCATTTATGCTTTAACTACCATATAAGGAGCAAAAAATATAGCTACTCCTAAGCTTAGTGATGCTGCACATAGGTCACAACCTCAAGCACAACCACAGATAGAGGTATCTCTAGTTTTGTTGCAATAAATAGTAAATATATTAAGACATACATCTGCAGCAGCTACTCTAGCTCTACCTCCTCCACCAGCTCTAGTACCTCTACCTTCCTTAACTCCTATGCAAAAGACACCACTAGAGAGAATTAAAAAGATGGGAACTGTGGATTTTTTAGGCATAAGAGAGGATGACGCAGCATGAGCGAAGTACTAGTTAGAAAGGACTTTTAGGATTTTAGAATAGCTAAAATGTTTAGAAGAAGATAGTCTAAAGTGTATAACTTCCCACCTGTAGGAAGAGGCATACCACATGTGGGATATTATCAGAAAAAGGAAGGCAGTGGCAGAGATTACATGGGAGTTTTTCCTGATGGAATTTAGAAAAAGGTATATCCCTAATTACTATAAGGATAAGAGAAGGCATGAATTTTTATACTTGAAAAAGGTAAGAGGACAGTGGTTGAACATAAGAAGGATTTTACTCAGCTGATTAGATATGCTGAGGAGTTCATACCTAATGAAGAAGAGAAGTGTAAAAGATTTTTGAAAGGGGTTAAATGTGGAATTAAAAATTTAAATAGCAAACCTTAGGGTAATAGACTTTGTTGTTTTAGTGGCATCTACCTATGACATGGAGGAAATGGTACAAGATAAGAGAGATTTCTTTTAACTTAGAGTGCTTATTATAGGGTAATCCAATGTAGCCCCAAGTGATAGGAAGAGAGGGAGAGAGGCACCATTTTAGTCCCAGTTTGTGTAGTAGGCACCAAGGTAGGCACAGTCTTAAAGATTTGGGCAAGCTTCTACCATTAGACCCCGATTGCCTCCTAAAGTTATTAGCACTCCTAATCCTTCAGGTATAGGAATGGACCCCTAACTTGTAATACATGTAATAAGAAGCATTGGGGTCAGTGTCGATCTAGTTGAAGAAGGGAATGTTTTACTTGTGGTGCTAAAGACCATTATCAAAGAGAGTGTCCCTAGAGACAACTCGAGGATGCTCACACTCAAGCATCCACCATGGCACCTCAGAACAGGGGTCAGAGATAAAGTAGAGGGGATCAACCTAGTCCTAGTCAGAGAACTAGATAAAAGGCCTGTGCTTTAGCTAGACAGTATGCTATTAGAACTAGAGAGGAGGCAGCAACACCAAATGCCATAACTGGTACTTTTTACTTAATGTTCTATTTTTGGCTTTAGTAGACCCAAGATCTACACATTCATATGTATGCATACATTGGCACTTGGTAAAGGACTGAAATCTGAGCATGTTAACATAGATATACAAGTCAGTAATCTTATAGGGCAGAGCGTGTATGTAAATAAAGTATATAGACAGTGTCTTTTAGTGATTCAGGATTGTTTATTTCCTGTGGACTTGATTGAACTGCCTTTTCATGAGTTTGATGTGATTCTAAGAATGGATTGGTTGTCAGAGCATTGAGCTATACATGACTATAAAGGTCAAAAGTTGACCCTCTAGATAATAGAGGGACAGACAATGACAGTTGTTGGTGAGAGGAATATTGTGAGTAGTCTCATCTCAGGTGTTGCAGTAAAGAAACTCATTCGAAAAGAATGTAAAGCTTATTCAGCTCATGTTATTGACACTGATGCTTGCACCCAAGTATTATGAGTTTCCTAAAGTGTTTATTGATGAGTTGCTAGGTTTGCCTCTATAGCAAGAACTTGATTTCGAAATTGAGGTGTATCCTGGTATAACTCCTATTTTTGTTACTCCTTACTGAACGTCACTCGCTAAGCTGAAAGAACTAAAGGTACAACTATAGGAACTGTTGGATAAGGGTTTCATCAGACCCAGTGTTTCACCTTAGTGAGCATTAGCATTGTTTGTAAAGAAGAAAGATGGCTCGCTCCGGTTGTGTATTGATTATAGATAGCTAAATAAGGTGATAGTGAAAAACAAATATCCTTTGCCTAGAATAGAAGACCTTTTTGATCAGTTGAGAGGTGCGGGTGTATTTTCTAAGATCATTCTGAGATCTGGATATCATCAGCTGAGAGTCAAGGAAGTTTATATTCCTAAGACTACATTTAGAACCAGATATGGGCACTATAAATTCTTAGTGATGCGCTTTAGTCTTACAAATGCCATTGCAGACTTTTATGGATTTAATGAATAGAGTATTTTAACCTTACCTGGATTAGTTTGTGGTGGTATTTATCAATGATATTTTGGTGTACTCTAAGACTAGGGAGGAACATGGGCAATATCTATAGGTTATGTTGTAGACTTTGAGAGGGAGGCAGTTGTATGCTAAGTTGGGGAAGTGTGATTTTTGGTTAACTGAAGTATCCTTTTTGGAACTCATAATATCAGTAGAAGGTATTAGAGTAGACCCCAATAAAGTCCACATAGCATTAGAATGGGAACCTCCATGGAATGTGATAGAGATATAGAGCTTTTTAGGACTAGCTGGACACGACAAAACGTTTGTGAAGGGATTGTAACGCCTGAAAAATCATCATTTGGTGGCAAGTACCCCCGAGCTCGATACAGTGATGTTCAAGGCACTGAAGGGGTACTTAGTAGTCGAAAGGGGTTTTGGTCAACCGAACATTAACCGACCAAAAAGTGATGAAAATGAATCAATTAAAAATTTTAACAGAATTGATAAATCATTTCAGGAGAAGAACTCATGAGTAGTGACCTTAGTTGGGGTTGTGTTGAGACAGCTTCGGGAAGTGCTTGGATGGACCAAAAAATGTCATACCCTAAAGCTAAAAAATTCCAATGAGTATATTGGAAAAGGAATTTTAATATTCAAAGGTGGTTTGATATTTTTTCAAAATTTTTAAATTACGTGGGTGAATAGTAACCCTAACTCTATTTTATAGGACCCTTAATGAATATAATCAAGGATTTTCGAGACTAGAATCATGATTTTTGGAGGACTACAAAAATTATTTGGAATTTTCAAAGTTAAAATAAAATAGAATTCATTTGGGCCGTTCGATCGACAAGTGGCATAATCGTGGCCATACACCTTGCTAGTGCACCAAAGTGGACATGTGTGCATGTGTATGGAATAAAAGGAAATCATTTCTCCCATTTTTGACAAAAAGTCGACACTATTTTGCCATGGAATCTCTTTTTATTTTTGCTTTTTTCTCTCTCCTCTCATCCAAAAATCCCCTAAAATTTATATAGATCCTGACCTCCATAACTCCCTAAAGCTATTCCAACTAACACAAGTGGAAAAGGATGTCTAGAAATAGAGATATGAGCACTTGATGAATAGTGCACTTTTGGTGAGTAAGTGATTCTCTCCAAAGTTTTTCATTTTTCTTAAGTAGTATTAAAGGTTTAGATGTCATCTATGAAGAGAGATTTCAATTTAGAGCTACGTATAATTTTGTAATAATTTTAAAAGGTGGAACCCTAATATGGAAATTTGAGAAATGGTGGACAAAGGTGGAGGAAGATAGAATTGGTGGTTTTAAAATGGCTACGACATGACTGAGAACCCATTATAAGTGAATTTTATTGAAACATACTTTATATGTTAAGAAAATTTTAGATTGAAGCTTCGGGTATGTGTATGAAAGTGTTAGTTGTATGAGTGTTTATGTTGATATGAATGTGAAATGCATGCTAGGATGTGTAATTTAAGGATATAGGATGATATAGATGTGATTTGGATGTGGAAAGGATGTGTAGGTATGTGATACATGCATGCCTAGGTGTATGTCATGTATGCCATAGTGTGGGTGTGGATGTAAGGCATAAAGGCATGAGATGTTAGGATGGTAACATGATGTATAACATGTGAGTGATAGGGAATGAGCAAGAAATTGCATGGTTATGTGAAAAGAATTAGTAAAGTGTGATGTAGAGATGTTGTATGTGAGGTGGACATATAATAACATGGCATGTATAAATAAAGTGAAAAATGTTAGGAGAAAGGATAAGAGTTTAATTAAGATAGGTTGCTCAAGATTTTAGGATTTCAAATGAGGGATAAAATATGTTAAGATAAATTTAATGTTGGATGATGAAGAGTAGTTTAAGGTATAATAGGTTGAGGTGAAAGGAAGAAGAATTTTACTGGGAGGTTAGTGAGAAATAGTTACCAAATGAATAGTAACCATTACATAAAATGGACCTATAACTATCTAGGAAAAATGCCAATGACCCGTAATTGTCTAAAACATATAGTCAGATGAAGTACACTAATAACTGTGTCATATCAAGTTAAATGTAAATTGAATAAGTATTTGGTGGAGAGGAAAACTAATTAGTTGATTTAATTTAGAACTATAACTATAAATAAAACTGCAACTTGTTGAAATACTGAAAGGATAAATTGTGTGACAAGGCACTATTCTGTAAATACATAAATAAGGAATGGGAAAACATTGAAGGAACCAACATAGGGTAATTTTGTGGAATCTGGGTTTAAACTAAAGACTATAATTAATGCAGACCAAGGGATATGTGCATGGTATACCTATTATAACGAATTCCATAAGGATATATAGAGCCAAATACTAGATAATCTAGAGAATAAAAATATAATTATAATTATAATAATAATGGTAGGAAAGTACTAAACCTAGGAATTAAGCTATCATAATACAACGTAAGTGGTAACATAAAATCATAGAGTAAGATAAGTTGAGATAAAATGGAAGTAAGGTAAAATGAGT
>CANXYI010604481.1:0-15199 GCA_948208565.1 Hura crepitans
TATAATTGCAAGAGCATTTTGATAAGGGTTTTATCTATCTGGTGTTTCATTGTGAGGAGCTTCGGTAGTTTTTGTTAAGAATAGAAATGGGTTTTTGAGACTTTATATCAATTATAGGCAGCTGAACAAAGTGACAGTGAAGAATAAGTATCCCGTACCTCGGATAGATAACTTGTTTGACCAATTGAGAGGTGTTGGTGTGTTTTCTAAGATTGATTTGAGGTTGGGGTATGATCAACTTAAGATTAAGGAATCAAATGTGCCTAAAATAGCTTTCAGGATTAAGTATAGACACTATGAGTTTCTTGTAATGCCTTTTGGGCTTATGAATGCTCTAGATGCTTTTACAAATCTCATGAATAGAATTTTCAAACCTTATTTGGATAAGTTCACAATAGTGTTCATTGATCATATCCTATTCTATTATAAGACTAAAGAAGAGCATGATCAGCATTTGAGGATAATATTGCAAACTCTGAGGGAACATAAGCTTTATGCTAAGTTGAGTACATGCGAGTTTTGACTAGTTCACATTTCTTTTCTAGGCCACATCGTTTCATCAAATGGTATTCAGGTGGATATTAATAAGATTGAGTTTATCATCAATTGGAAGTCTCTTAAGATTTTCATAGAAATCCATAGTTTTCTTGGTCTTGTGAGATACTATAGGAGATTCATGAAAGGGTTCTCTATAATAGCTTCTACACTCACCAAACTTTTTCACAAGAATGTCAATTTTGTATGGAATTTTACTTAAGAGAATGTATACAGCCTCCTTACTTTTTTAACTCAACCATTTTCTAGCAAGGATTATGTAATTTATAATGATTCTTCCCATAATGGGCTTGGGTGTGTTCTAATGCAAAAAGGCAAAGTAGTTGCTTAAGCATCTAGCAACTAAAGCCACATGAGCATACCTATCCCACTCATGATTTGGAGTTCGTAGTGTTTGTATTTGCTCTTAAGATATGGAGGCATTATTTATATGGTGAGTCATTCTACATTTACACTGATCATAAGAGTTTAAATTATCTGCCCACCTAAAAAGAGATGAATTCAAGGCAAAAAAGATGGATAGAGCTAATTAAGGATTATGATTATGTTATAACTTATCCAGGCTAGGCAAATGTAGTAGATGACGCCCTTAAAAGGAAGTCTATAATAGGTATAGAATTTTTCAGATTCTAGACTTTAACATGATGTAAGTGGCTTCTTTTCTTTTAAGAAGTCTCATATTATTTTAACTTCCTTTGTAGCTTTAAGAGCATTGAATGCTCGATTGAGTTTGGGACTTGATAGAGCTATAGTAGTAGAACTGAGCATAAGGTCAAACTTCCTACAGCAAGTTAAAGAAGCCCAAAAGCAATATGAAAAGATAAAGGTTGTAATAATAGAAATCCAAGGAGGCAAGTAGACTCAATATACTCTAAAAAGTGATAGAACTTTGTTTTATAAAGAAAGAATATGGGTTCCTAATGTGTCAGAGTTGAGAAAGAGCATTATAAAGGAAATACATTCTATAGCTTACAGTCTACATCCCGAAGTAATAAAATGTACAAAGATTTGAAGTTTCTGCATTGGTGGCTGGGTATGTAACACCCAAAAATCTTGGGATCGTGAATAGTAACTCTCGGGACCTAAACAATACTTTCCATACGGATAAATAGCATGTCATAAATAGGATATGGGTGTAGTTTAGTGAGAAAATAAGGACATTGGGATGGTCAATGACAGATAATAAGTGTGCTTATGAATAGAACCACCCGGGGTATGAATAGTGTCTTCTGACCCAAGCTACACTAATTAGATAGGATGGAAGTATTAATTAAGAAAAAATTTTTAGTGAAGTTTGAAATTAAAAAGAGAAGAGTAATCCAGTCAAGGTTGAACAAATAATTATCATGTTTTTGCTCAAATTGACCTAGGAGTGTCACAACCTAATACTCAGATATTTTAAATAATCTAATGGAATTAAAATTGGAATTTTTTAATATCTAGAGAATTTTCTAAAAATCAAATAAGGCCAAAAGAGTCGATTTATGTCGATTTTTCTTAGTTTTTGTGTACGATTTGTTTAGAACCTTCGGATATTATTACAAGTAATTTATTGAGACCTTAAGATAAGTTAAGTAATGAAGGAATTGAACATAATTTAAAGTGGCTTTAAAAGAGGTTTTATGGGCTTGATTGATGTGGGCCTTTAAATTATGAGAGGTCTTAATTTAAACCCTTGGTTTGGGGAGTATAAAAGGGTATGGTATGGATTGAAGAGAACATAAAATTTGCCCCTTTCCTTTCTCTTTGTGCTATTGGCTTCCCTAGCCATTTTTATGGCTTTGTTAGCTTTTTCCTCCTTTATAACTATCCATTATGTCATTCTCACCCCAAATTGGCTTATGCAAAAGCCTTCTCATGCCCTAACCACTATGGAAGAGGTCTTATTTGAGGAGTTCTTAAAAGATTTTCCTTTTGGTGAATAGTAACCAAGTCTCAAATGAGTGTGCATATTTAGATTTTTATAATTTTTAGGGATGTCTTTAAATGCCAATTGAAGTATTCTTGAGTCAATTTAATCTTTTGATAAGTATTTAATTTTATTTTTATTTTTGAGATTTATGAGGTTATATGTTTATGTAAAGAAGACCAAGAAAGATGAAGGTAATGGAAAAGAGAAGAAGTAGAAGGTGATTAAAGGGCTTTGATGTCCATTTTGGACAAAAGAGTATGTGTATCCAATTGCATTAAGGAATTAAGTGTGTGTGTGTGTGTAAATAGGGTATGTATGTGTAATAAATGAAGTAATTGATGATAAATGCAATGCTTGTTGAATGATGGTGAATTATAAGTTAAATGAATTTATTTAAGGTGTGGTATGATGACAAAATTGTAAGTGTAGTGTGTGTTAAGTGTATGGCCGAAATTAAGGGTGTGTGTGTAATGAAGCATAAGTGTTATTTTGATTAGGTAGCATGATGAAATGAGATGTTAAAGAGGTGTATATTGTAATGGCTGAATGAATTGTGGAATGCTCTTTTAAATTATGTAATATGTATTGATAGGTAAAATGTATGTTGAAATTCATAAAATGGAAACTTATGACATATAATGATTGGAAATGGTAATGGTTGTAAGAAAGTATGAAATTGAGTATGAAAAAGTATAGTTGTGTCTAATAATACTGGATTTAGTGGCTTGGCCGAAACACACATAGCTTAAAACCATGAATATAAGTTACTTGTTTGTCTCAATAATTCTAGTGTAGATGATGTATGCATGAGGGATTTATGAAATAAATGGATATGTGATAATAATGCATGAAATGGAACTAAATATGTAGTGAATGTAAAATAAGCATAGAACTCAAGCATGACATGATGTACCCATGAGACTGTGTTAAATATGGTTTTATGGTAGATGTAGGTAGCATGTTGAAATGGTATGTAAAGTGATGCTTGAATAAGTACTTAGCCAAAATCACCATGATTCAAGTGTAATGTATATTAGGTTTAAGCATGATAATGAGATGGTCCTAATAAGTTTAAGATGCTTGTATATTAAATTTATGCTTGCTTTGACTTTAAATGAAGAAAATGAGAGATATGATAATGACAATAAGTTTGAAGTCTGCAATGTGTAAAGCAAATTGAGGTGCATTTTGTGTCATTACTTAAACATTCTAAATGATGAGTATAATTGATAAGCTAAAATGAAGTATGACATGATCTTAACTTTATGAAATATGTATGGATATGGTTATGTGATAATGTGTATATAATGCATTTAAATGTAACTATTGATATGAAATGACCATGGAACTTATATACATGACATGGGATAACTATGTACATGTGATAAACAAGTAAACGTGGCTATGTATGGATGCATGGCCAAATGGCCTAAAGGTATGTAAATGTTGATTTACGATGCACTTTTGAACACATGATAACACTATGATGGAAAAAAGGGTAATAATTCATGATTTGTAACATAAAGCATGAAATTAATGGCAATTGTCATAATTAAACATAAAAGAAGGATAAGAAAAGCCCATATGAGTATAGACAATCTAGTCTGGATAGGTTGACTAGTCAACTAGGGAGATTAGTAGCTGTTAGAGTCCTTTGGTGCCACTTTGTGGCCTTTGGGCCTGGATTTGATATGAATATAGCCATGTAAACCCTGAGTGGGTATTGTACATCTATATTGTGAGTACGAGAGTGTAAGCCCAAATTGTTATCTAGTATCAGGATCCTATCCATTAAGTATGAGAAAATAAAAGGAATTTCATGATTATAATGATTATAGGTACTTACTTAAGAAAAAGTCAAGATATGGTAAACTTGCATAAATAGTTAAGACACATTTTTCATGATCATAATTGGCATGACATATGTAGTTATGATCCTCATAGATAGTAATCTTAATAACATGACATGGATTTAATAATCATGAGAACATTAAATATTGTGTATACATGTATGATGATACATGCATAAATAGGTATAAGGATGAATGGGATTCTTATTAAATATTAGCTTAAATAGTGAATATAACATAACTTACGCATGTTAAAGTGAATATGTGTATTGATATGTTCTAGTACATGGCATATGTATGATTAATCAAATATCTTAAAGAATACATAAATATGGAAATGATATATCAATCAATTCATGATGTTATGTGAGTATAAAGGCCTATACAATGTACTAGTAGGACATTGTAATTAAACTTCTTTGTGATAAAATGTAAAGATGACATGTGTATGAAGTGTGTAGTATAAACAAGTGTATACATATATAACTGTAAAGCCCAAAAAAGGCATAGAAAAAAGTACGATAATGTGAGCTAGTGGAATAATTTATTGTGTTTATGGTTGAGTAATGCTCATTAGCTATTATAATTATGAGGAATGACCTAAAGAGTGAATCATATGAAGGATGATCATACATGTATGCTAAATATAGCAAATCTTAAGAAGTTAAGTGATGTAATTAAATAGAATTGCATGATATATAATTATAAATGTGATAGATATAGTTCATGTAGGTAAATGGAGTATTAAGCATGTAGTTGAATAATCTGAATGAGATAGAGACATGAAGCTACAAGAAATAAGTATATTATTGCATGATTAATAAAGTAAAGAGATTTTATGTATGGTTAGTAATGACATAAAGCCTCTTTATAATGCAAAAAGGTAATTGGTGTATGGACATAAATAATAATTTGAAACGTACTAAGCATAAGAATAATATGATATAAGTTAAATGTTTGTTTAGCCATGTGATTCATTTTACACTGTAATTTTAAGCTTGCTTCAAGGAGTTTAATAATTATAATAAAAAATGGGAAATAAGTATGCGAATGAGTAAGAATTAATAATTATACTATGATGAATGATAGTTATGTGTATTAAATGACATTACGTACAAACTTAATATTTATAGTTATAGTTAGATTTGCATGATAAATTATTGAAATTTATATAATGTATATTAACAAAATGAATGTGTAAAACATCACTTAAGAATTATGGTTGTTACATATGAAGGATATATTATAAATTGCATGTGATGATCTTAGGTTGTTTGCATACACCAATTATTTATCATGATGTTAATCACATGTTATTAATTTATTATGAATTTGTCTTGCAATGTGAATGTATACTTTTAATGTTATTGGATATACCACTAAGCTACAAAGCTTAACACGTCATTTTTGTTTTTATGACTCGTAGGCTGTTATGGATAGGTGAATATGGGAGCTACAAGTTATAGTAGATTAAGGACTTTTGTTGTAAAGTCGCTTATGTTGGATATATGTAGTTTGTATATGCTTTATGTAAGATTGTATGTAAGCACTCATATATATCAAGGTAGTGGGCTTACTGTTTAAAAGATGTTTTTTGTAACCTTATAATGGATATATCTTTATATGTATGGTATAATGATTATTATAGCTTGTTGAATTATGATGTTTGCTATATAAATTACAAGATGTGTGTTAACAATGTGTTTTATAATGATATAAGATGGATGAGTTGTAGTTTGGATTGTTAAGATTATAGAAGTGTGTTTCCTTGCAAGTTACTATTTGTGATAA
Organism: Hura crepitans; assembly: GCA_948208565.1. Taxonomy (NCBI): domain Eukaryota; kingdom Viridiplantae; phylum Streptophyta; class Magnoliopsida; order Malpighiales; family Euphorbiaceae; genus Hura; species Hura crepitans. The sequence continues at coordinate 6,109 of CANXYI010604481.1, forward strand.
TATCACCGGACAATTGTTATGCTACCACAATTTAGACACAATGACTTGAAATAACCTATTATATGGTTTCAGTAAACCCATGATTATGATATTTAAAGATCAATAGGTTATGTAATATAAGGTTTCATGGTGATCATGATTGAAATAAAGTTTTAAGTTATATAGGTATAAGAAATTTAGAGATCAGTTGTGTGTCATCCTCCATATGAATTCAATAACAGGTTAGGTGAAAGGCATCACAGGGTACAAAGAAAGACACAACAAAGTTTGTAACAAGATGTCTGTGTGCCAACAAGTGAAAGCTAAACATCAAGTCCTATCGAGATTATTACAACCAATTAGTGTGCCTAAATGGAAATGGAAAAGGATCACTGCAGACTTTGTTGTAAGTCTTCGTCTCACACAAAAGAAGCATTATGCCATTTGGGTAATAGTGGATAGATTTACTAAGTTTAGCCATTTCCTTCCCATTAGAAAAGATTATTCTATTAACTGGTTGGCATAATTGTATGTCAGTCAAATAGTAAGACTTCATGGAGTGCCAGTATCCATCACATCTAATAGAGATCCCAGGTTCACATCCAGATTCTAGGAAAGTTTGCACAAGGCTTTGGGTACTAAGTTCAATTTTAGTATAGCCTTTCATCTTCAGATAGATAGATAGTCAAAAAGAGTAATTCATATCCTAAAAGATATTTTTAAAAGCTATGTGATAGATTTTGAGGGCAATTGGGAAAACCATTTTCTATTAGTAAAGTTTGCTTACAACAACAGCTAGCAATATAGCATACAAATGGCTCTATATGAAGCCTTGTATGGAAAAAAGTGTAGAGCACCATTGCGTTGGTCTAAGATGGAAGAAAACAATATAAAGGGGCCAGAAGTCATAAAAAATAGAAGAAAAAGTAAAAGTGATTGCACAATGGCTCAAGGCCGCCAATGACAGGCAAAAAGTCTTATACATATTTGAAGAGGAAAAATATAGAGTATCAAGTAGGGGATAAAGTGTTTCTAAAGGTGTCACCATAGACTAAGATCCTGAGATTTGGAAAGAAAGGGAAGTTAAGTCTTAGTTCATTAGACCATAAGAGATCATAGAACGTGTGGGTCCGATAGTTTATTGACTAGCTTTACCATTCAAATTGTCCAAGATTCACAATGTTTTCCATGTATTGATGCTCTGGATATATAGGTCAGACCCTTCACATGTGATTCAAGTTGGGGACACTGAAGTATAACAAGATTTGACTTATAAAGAAAAACCGATTGCCTTCTTGGCCACTGAAGTCTGACAATTAAGAAAAAAAAAAGAGTACCACTAGTTAAGGTGTTATGGAAAAATCATGGAACTGAAGAATCTATGTGGGAAAGTGAAGAGATAATAAGGTGGCAATATCTACACTTGTTTGCATCAAGTAAATTTCGAGGATGAAATTTCTTTTTAGAGACAAAGAAATGTAATGATCCAAAAATCCCAGGTTTATGAATAGTACTTTTCAGGCTTTGAATATGCACTTGAGACCCTTGGGACTCAAGAAGTAAAATTTTTATTTTTAAAAAGTACAATTCATGAACAAGGACTAGTCTTAGTATCGGAACAAATTAAGATCGTTTTGGGGTTAAGAAATTAGAAATAAAATTCGAGTAATGGATAAGCAAATAAGACGAGATAGCAAATAGTAACCAAGGATTAAAGAAAATTTAATTAACACTAATTAATCAACATTTGACCAAGATAAGGGAGTTTTGACTTACTAATAATGGATCAAGGGTTTTAAGGGATGGACAACGCATGGCCAAATCATGTCCTTACATGTTTCCATATAAAAAGTGGATGAGGAAAAAGAAAGATGAATAGTAATTCATCTCCCCCTTCCTTTTTGGCCAATGGCAATACCTCCCCTCCCCTTTATCTTTGCTTCATTTTTACTTATTACAAGCACATATTTCCCTTTAAAAGACTATGGTAAACTCAAATTTATACATGGGGTTTTAAGAATCAAAGGAAAACAAGAGATTTTAAGCTTTGATTCATACTTTAGTGTTTAGATTAAGTTTTAAAGAAAGGACTTTGAATGCTTATGGCCAAAATTCAAAGAAGACGGAAAAAAGAATATTTAAAGCTTTAAAAGACAACATTAAGGTTTTAGGAAGCTTAACATAGATGTTGGTGTTTCTCAACCTATTTGACTCTAATTTGATATTTGTATAATGGAATTTAAGAGTTAGGGTTTCAAGTCAGAGAAGATTTTCATGGTAATGAAGTTATATGCATAATTAGTGGTTAATAATGGTAAAAAATAATGGAAATGATGGAGTTAAACTTGGACTTAGAACTTAACATATAGCTAGAACTTATGATTAATGAAAAGTGACTTTTGTTCAACATTACTAGATAGTAAATGATATAAAAAGCTAATATAAGCTATAGGTATGAAATAAATAATGAATTGGTAATGGAAATGAAGTTAAGATTAAAATAGATACTTGATAGGTTAGTCATGCTATAGACGAAACATGATGTCTTGATAAATGAGTTTTTCTTTCATAAGTTTAGTTATTTTAAGGGCTATATGATGTATATGAGGAGTAAAGTAGGACTGAAAGAGTTATTTTAAGGCATATATGGATACTTTTACAATTCTACTTCACCATAAAGAGTTGTTTGAGGAGCAGAGTAGGACCAAAAGATATAAGATATCTAAAGCTCTATTCCACTGCAAAATGGTAGAGGGAACTTTAGCCATCCAACATAGGCTAAAGATGAATGGGTACATTAAGCGGTTGGTAGCTCTAGGCTTTGTTGTAGATACAGATTTTAATATTGACTTAATTCTACAAAGTTTAATGATAGTTATGCATATTTTTTGCTTAACTATCAGATGAACAAGATAACCTCCACAATCTCTAAGCTAATCAATATGCTCAAAACTACTAAGGATGATGTTAAGAAATAGAATTCTAAAGCATTCATGGTTTTCAGTTCTTCTTCCTCTGAGGATAAGAAAAAGAATAATAAGAAGACAACCAATACCCAAGGTGGAATTGGTAAGATGAAGGGAAAGCAAGTTGTCATTGTCTTTTCTGCTCCTGCAATGAAGACTACCATAAAAGGCATGTGCTTCCATTGCAAAAAAACTAGGAATCGGAGGTGTAATTATAGGGCCTACTTGTAGTCTCATCAGAAGAAGAAATAGGGAGTTGCTTTAACTTCAGGTATTAATATAACTAAAATTAATATAAATACTGCTTTAGATAACCAATCATGGGTATTAGATAATGGATGTGGTTCTTACTTAGTTTCTTCTACGCAAGGAATAAGGAATAGTAAGAAGGTTAATAAAGGAGATGTGGACCTACACGTAGTAAATAGAGAAAGAGTTGCTACCTTACTTGTAGGATCATATCATCTAGTTTTACCTTCTGCTCTTGTATTAATTTTTTATAATTGTTATTATGTACCTTCATTATCTAGAAACATTATTTTAATTTCTTGTCTTGTTAAACAAAGTTTTGATATTTCTATTAATAAGAACAAAGGTTGTTCTATTCACTTGAATAATGTATTTTATTATTCAAGTTCAATAGGTAATGGAATTCATGTTTTGGATAAAGACAAAGAAGTACACAATATTAATACAAAGAGGCCAAAGATAGATAACCTAAAGCCATCCTACTTATGGCATTGTCGTCTTGGTTATATAAATGAGATACATATGATTAAGTTGCATAAAAGAGGCAACTTAGAAACATTTGATTATGGATCATATGATACATGTGAGTCTTGTTTATTAGGAAGGATGATTAAATCACCTATTCCTAGAAAGGGTGAATGTGTAAGTGAGTTATTGGAACTCATACATAAAGATATATGTGGACCAATGACTACACATGTATGTGTAGGTTTCTTGTACTTCATTACCTTTATTGATGATCATTCACAATATGGGTATTTGTACTTGATGAAGTACTAATGGTTTTCGAGAGACATGCACAATGAAAATTTAATTTTTTTCAAAAGCCAATCAATAATAATAGATTCGAAAGAACTAAAATTCATTATTTATAGTTTAAATGGGCAGTAATAGATGTTTACCATAAATAACTTTAATGATTCCTTTCAGAAGCTCTTCTCATCGGGTTGTAGCAAACCACAATGATCCTCTTTTAGGAACACCTTCAAGGTATCCACATGACAAGCTCACGAAGAAAGGCTATGCAAATTGGCAAGTGCTTGTAAGCAATCTGCACAGATAAAGAGAGAAGACAGGAAAACATTAAGAGAGTGTGCCTTTTTTTCTATGTGAATTGCTACAGGGTGTGGTGGCTAATGTTTAAAACCCTACTTATACTTTGATAGGTGCCATCTAGATTAGCTTTTAACCCATAAAATCTTACCTAGATCAACCCACAAGAGAGCCACACACATAGGCTCTCTAGGTCCTACACACATAGGCTCAATAATGGGCCTATACGTATATTACGCAAGGCCTGGTAGGTCTACACTCATGGCTTAACAAGGCCTCGTAATCAGCCATCATATGTTTTGAAATAAGGTCTTTTGAACTCTTGAAAGTTCCATAAAATCAGACTTAAAAAGGCATAACCAATTAGGCTTAATAGGGCCTTAATTTTGGAAACATTAATCCTAGTTCACTAAACTATAATTGGGCTCCAAGCCCAATCATTTCAATTCTCCTCTTTAGTCATCTTTCAGTGATATCTCATATCATTAAACCATTAAAACACTTTGAATCTCCCTTCACTTCTTTAAGTGTATGACCCTATGGGTTTTCGAAGCATGTTGGCAGTACACAGTGGATAGGAGTCCCAGTCTAACTAGGATTCTTGTGATCTAATCCAACTGGTCCAGTAATTGATTCCCAATCAAGTATCCAACTATGTACAAGTCTAAAACAATGTCTAACCATACATCAAGACTGCCTAAGTGTCAAGAATGTCAAGTGATTTGACTTAACCCTTCCATATATAGTTATCTTGCAATTTGTCTTTTCACTATACTTTATCTCATTTAAGTTTGAGTATGGGCATGTGTCAACTCAATGCTTGATTTCAATCAAGCCCTAAATATGATAGTTCTAATATTTATTCCTTTATTCCAAAAATACCTTTGTAAATCTCATTCACACTTGTATTTCACTTTAGCTAAAGATTTTAGGAATAGAAGTATATTAGAATAAAGACATAAACTACCCATTATAATCTAAGGTGGTGAATCCTTTATTGATCACTCAACTACCTTAAAGTACCTCGAACTATACCCAATCACCTAGCTATGTATACATCATGGCAATGTAAGAGCACGGTAGTTAAAACATAGTTCTCAATACTTAAGATAACTTTAGTGATCTCAAGTTAGAAGATAAATGCACAACTGATATGATGAGATTGTTTCACTGACATAGAGTATTTATCCACGTGAACATTCTCATGTTGGGCTTCCATTGGACTTGTTTCTCAAACAAGCATCCACATATTATCTCTAAGTGTTACCATGTTTATAGCTTGTGAGAACTATTATTTAACCTAGTCAAAGAGCATAACATGTGCTAGTCTATCCGTATTAACAATGCCTTATCTTATTAATACTATGACTTGGGATAATTTTGGTATTTCACATTTGCATGCAATAAAAATCTCACATTATGAATACTTCATAATTTCTTTGACATTGTGAATAAATACTAGGAAAGCACTATTATAATAAAAGATGCCTTTATTATAAACAAATGCTTATTATGTATACAAAATATCCCTATTACATATGAGCTCTAGGGTATGCAACAACAATCTCCCACATACACTAGAGCTAATCCCTAATGTATCTAATACCTATATTATTTACATGGAGATCGAATATATTTCATGATAGTGTCATAGTGAGAGGATTATCAATGTTCTGATCAGTAAGGATGCCCTCAATCTTCACATCTTACCTTATGACTATCTCTCTAATAGGGTGGTAGCACCTAAGTACATGCTTGGATCATTAATGAGACTGTGGTTCTTTACCCTGTGCAATAGCCCTATTGTTGTCACAATACAAAGGTATTAGGTCAACAATAGATGGTACCACACATAGTTCAATTATGAATTTCTTGATCCGGACTACTTCCTTAGTTGCATCAAAAGCTATAATGTACTATGCTTTGGTCGTTGAGTTTATAGTTGTATCTTATTTGGAACTCTTCCAACTAATTGCACCTCCTATAAATAAGTATATAAAACCTAATTAAGATTTGCAATCATCTTTGTTAGACTAGAAGCTGGCACCCATATACTTAATTATTTGCAAATCCCTTTCTCTATATACCAAGAATACATCCTTAGCCCTTCTCAAGTACTTAAGGATATTCTTAATAGCCACCTAATGTTCCTATCCATAGTTAGACTGGAATCTACTCGTAACACTCAAAGTAAATGCTACATCAGGTCTAGTACATAACATAAGATACATGATAGATCCAATAGCCAAAGCATATGGGATCCTACTCATATGTTCTTTCTCCTCTTATGCCTTAGAATTCATAGACTTAGAAAGGATCTTTTTATGAGTCACAGGATTGAATCCTTTCTTTGAGAGATCCATACTAACCACTTTAGCATTTTATCCATGGAAGTAGACTATAAAAAACCTATCAACCTCTTGGATCTATCTCTTTAGATCCTAATCCCTATTATATAGGTTACTTCATTAAAGTCTTTCATGGAGAACCTCTTAGATAGCTAGATCCTGACTGATTGAAGGATAAAGACGTCATTCTCTATGAGTAATATGTTGTCAACATATAATACTAAGAAAATGACTGCATTGCCACTAACTTTCTTACAAACTCATGGTTGGTCCGGATTTTGTGAGAAACCAAACTCTTTGATTATCTTATCAAATCGGATGTTCCAATTCTTAGATGCTTACTTTAGTCCATAAATAGACTTTTAAAGCTTGCATACCTTCTCATTATTAGTGGATGCCAATCCTTCAAGTTGTTTCATGTACACCTCTTTTGATAAGTTTCCATTTAGAAAAGTTATCTTCGCATCTATTTGCCATATCTCAAAATCATAATGAGCGGCACTAACAAGAAAAATCCTAATGGATTTTATCATTGCTACCAGTAAAAAGGTTTCATCAATGTCAATTCCTTGCCTTTGACGATAACCCTTTGCAACCAACCTTACTTTATGGGTAACAAATTTACCCTTTATATCTATCTTCTTTTTGAAGGTCCATTTATGCCCAATAGGTTTGATTCCTTTATGTGCATCAACCAAAGTCCACACTTGGTTTTCATATATGGAATCCATTTCAAATTGTATGGCCTTTAGCTATAATTCTGATTCTAAACTCTTCAGAACCTCCTCATAGCTTAAAGGCTCATCCTTTTCCACTATGGTCACATTACTATTCTCATCTATGAGAAATTCGTATCTCTCAAGAGTAGTACAAACCCTAGTAGAACATCAAGGAACTTGTGTTTCCACAGGTTCTACTATTACATTATCATCATGTGTAATAGGCTTATAATCAATCGATTGATCTACTTTAATTTATGGATCTTGAACTTTATGAAGTTCAATTCTATTTCCACTATTTTCTTTTAAGAGAAACTCTATCTTTAGGAAAATATCATGTCCTTTGTTCCTTTTAATTGTAGAAATAATATCCAGCACCCTTTGTTCCAATGCATCGAAGAAATAATATCCAACAGACTCCTTTGGATATCCAACACCCTTTATTCCAATGCATTGAAGAAATAATATCCAATAGTCTTTTGGATATCCCACAAATAAACATTTGTTAGACTTAAAATCAAGCTTATATGGCACAATTCTTTTCATTACAAAAAAAAATTAAAAATTACAACCAAGCATTTGGTCGCAAAAATACATATTTTGGTTGCAAAATCGAATTTCTGATAAAAAAAATCCACAATAAGAAATGTTAGTTATTATACTCATTATAAATTTTTGTGACCAAAAATTATAGTCGTCACAAAATTAACGACCAAACATGTGGTCGCAAACCTAAAAATTTTTCATCATAATTACCTCTTAAAATTGGTTGTGAGAAAACTAAAATTAAAATCTGCTACCATTAATTTCATCAGAAGTTTGGTTGCAATATTTTTTGAATATAATAATAATTAAATATGAAAATTAATTTTATTCTTATGATAAATAAATATGTCATAAAAATGGTTGCCAATTTATGTAAAAAATTTATACAATATTTAACTTTTATTTTAGTGATGAAAGATGGACCTAATTTTTAGTCGTAAATATTTTTCAATAATTTCTATAAAATAATTTTTAAATTTAATGACAAATTTTGGTCACAAATTGGTCTAATTTGTTTCAGCTAAATAATATCACATTTTATATTCATCCATACTTGGATTTTCTTTGTTCCAGTTCAGCTCATATCCAAATTAAATATCTAAAAACACCCAAAAATAAATACTAATAATGTTATAGATTAGACTTATGAATGCAAATATGTAGGTATAATAGTGTAATTAGCATCCAATAGTAAAGCTTAAGTTAAAGCTTCAAAAAATTTACAAAATATAAAACATCAAGTTTTTCACAATATAAAACACAATTAGCTTTATCGTTCTTTAAGCTCTCATCTCAAACATAAAACTATACATAGCTTATACAAATTCTTTTAATTGAATATTACATCATTATCGAATCAATACAAAAACTCTACTTATTTATACATAGCCCAATATAAATTAATACACACATGAACTAGTCATAATATAAACAAGTTTTTTTTGTGGCAAGGCCTCTACTTATGTAGCGTCTCCTTGTCAGTCAAACTTTAGTTTGGAATCTAAACTTGTGCATAAGGAAAAATGCCACTGTGCTGAGCTACAAAACATCATTACCATAGTACCCTAAGAGGTGCTTAGGTAAAATATAATATAAAAAAAAGTTTAAACGATCACTAATAATTCTTTCAAACATTTCCTTCAAAAGTCTATCCATTATGTAGGTATTTGTCACCATATCTAAAGATTATGTGCATATATACGTATTTGTGAAAAACTATATCTAGTCATTA
>CANXYI010604495.1:0-13765 GCA_948208565.1 Hura crepitans
AGTATTCATTTGGAAACTCAAATTCTTCTTGCTTTTCCTCGATTGGGTGTTATGCTAGGAATTCAGCTACTGCTCACCCTTGAGCATCTTCTGGGTACATGATTAAGGACTTTCCAAGTTTTTGAGGTTTTAGGATGAGAGGTTTGGTTAAGTATTACTTGATGGCTTTAAAGGCTTTTTGATAATTTTTATTCCATTCCTTCCATTGTCCCTTGCATAACATGTTGAATATGGGCTTGCAAATTGAAGTAAGCTTGGTTATGAACTAGCTAATGTATTATAGTTTGCCCTAGAATCCTCTGACTTCCTTTTCTAATTATGGAGTAGCCATTTCCAAGATAGCATTTACCTTATCCAAATTTACTTCGATCTCATTTTTGCTGATCGTAAATCCCAACAGTTTTCTTAATGTGACTCCAAGATGCATATCTTGGGGTTCAGCCTAATGTTGAATTGGTCCAACCTTTAGAAAAACTTTTCTAATGCTTTAAAGTGCTCTTCCCTTTTGATGGACTTCACCACCATATCGTCCATATAGATTTCAACTTCCTTGTGCATCATGTCATGAAATAGCTTGGTGGCCATCCATTGGTGGGTTGCTCCTATGTTTTTTCATCCAAAAGGCATTACCTTGTAATAGTATGTCCCCCCATTTAGTTATAAAGGTTGTTTTGCATTTGCTAATCACCTTCATAAGAATCTGGTTATCACTTAAAAAGTCATCAACAAAGGAGTACATGGCTGCCATAGCTGCATTATCCACTAATACATCAATATAGGGCAAGGGAAAGTCATCCATATGGTATGCTTTATTCAGGTCCTAGTAATCAATACTCATTCTAACCCTTTCATCTTACTTAGGTACTAGAATGATGTTGGCTAACTAAGTGGGGAAATAATCTCTTCAATGAACTTATCCTCGAGTAGCTTAATGACTTCTTCTTTTACCTTTTCTGCCCACCTGAGTCTCATCCTTCTGAGCTTTTGATGGACTAGAGTGATGTGGTTATAAGTTGGAATGGCATGTTCAGCGACCTCGTGATCAATACTTGGCATGTCCTTATAACTCTAGGCAAATATTCTTTCATACTTTTTTAGTAATCTCTCAAAATTTTCCTTTTCATCAGAAGTAGTATATGGGCAATTAATACATTTTTAGGTTGTTCATTTGTACCAAGATTAAATGGATTAGTTTTAATGCAATTAATGTAAAAAATGCTCATGTAATGATCACTTAGATGCATGCTACCATCAGGAAAAACATCACACAAGTAAGCAAACTCATTGTTCATTTTACTGGAAAGAAAATTATTTGCCTCAAAGAGGTCACAAAGATACAGTTCATCAATGAATAAATTAGAATCTATATCTAAATTAGACACAATCTTAGGAGAGCTATGTGATACCCATGACTCTAGGCTCTATGAATAGTGCCACTGGGTCCAAGAAGTATGCTTGAGGTGCTGAGTCATGTGTATATAAATCGAGGTAGAGACACTAGTCATGAAACTTTAAGGGGTTTTAATTTAATGAACAGAGTAAAATTTAAAAATTTAGCAGAATCAACAATTCATTTTGGACTGCAAGCTACCTCTTAGTATAATAAAATTTTTTTAGCTAGGATTAACTTAGGATGTGCTCAGATGGACCTAAAAATAGTGGACCCTGAAGCATAAAAATTATATTGAGTCTATTAGTGAAAGAATTTTTGAAATCGAAGGTTATTTGCAAATTCTCGTAATTTTTCAAGTTGGTACAAAAATCAAAGTAATCTAAAAACTACCCTATCAATGGAATTTGGCCACAAAAATTTATGAGCAAGTAGAGGGGATTAAAATATGAATTTTAAAATAAACAGCGTAATTTTTAGAGGCCTGAATGAATTTTGGTGAATTTTTGAATTTTTCTAAAAAATTGATCCGTTTTGGGATAGATCAGGTGGCTATGGACCCCACCCATGCACTTGTTAGTAGGCCTAGGGCATTTACATATGGTAAGGTGAGTGGCCAAGTGGATTTTTCCACTAAATAAAAGCCAAAATTTTCTCTCCCTTTTCTGCCCAACAAGTGATGCCATAACTGAGAAGGGAGAGATTTTTATCTTCTTCCTTTAGCCAAACATACAATTTCTAGGTTCCTAAATTCAAGTTAGGATGTTAGTGATCTTTCAGAAAAAGAATCATGGCCAAAAGAGCTCTCAATTGTGAATTAAAATTCACCAAAGTTTTCTAGTCAGAACCAATCCAATAAGGGTACCAAAGGTGAGTTCCTTATTTCTCCTTTGATTTTTCTTGAGTTTTCATGGCTAGAAATAGTTTTTTGAGGTGACTAAACCATGTAGGGATGTGTGTGGCTTGGTTTAAGGTGAAATTTGGCAAGAAAAGGGCTTGAAGAAGAGAGGATGACTCACCGTGGAAAGTTGGACAACTTGTGGGTTGAAGGGTTGACAAGGGTGCTCTTGTAAGGTATGTGAATTCAAGCTTTTTCTTCATGCCATATGACTTATATGGGACTAGAGCCATTCTTTGGTAATATGGAATTAGGGATTCCATTAGGACATTTCTTAGTTACATGAATTTTTAGGCATAAATGGGCAATTAGGTGTTGAATTGAGAGATTGTTTGATGAAAACTTGACTTACAATAGGTGAATCCTTGCTAGTTGAGAGTAGTATGGGCAATACCATAGGTGTGTGTGAGTAAAATTACCTATTTGGCATGTACAACTAGTTCTGGGCTATGTGGAATCACTAGGGGGTATGTAGATAGGTTGATCAATATATGTATGAATTGATGATATGGCATGTAATGAGATTGGCTAATGCATGGAAGCATGGAAGCCTAGTGGTGGTCGAGGCATGTGCCATGGGTAAGTCACTCAAATTGGCATGGTAGTGTGCATATATATATGTATGTATATGCTTAAGCCATGAATACAAGGTGGAATGTGAGATCAAAATCATAAAAATGGAAGAACAAGGCTAGAAAAGGGTGGAACCTGAGAGCTATGTTAGTGTAATAAACATGAAAGTGATGGACTAAATATGCCTAAAATAATATATCTATGTGGGCTATAATGGCTTAAATTATTTATTGCATGAATGTGGTTAATGTGTACTTTAAGATGATATAGAATTTACTCATAAAGTAATATGGAACCTAGTTGAAATTATCTTAATATTTTCTAGCAAGTGAGTTTCTAAAGTGGCTCATAATTTTTCCTTAGAGGGCTATGGCTAGTAAGTACATAGTGTGCATGGATTATGTGCCTAAAATGGCTAGTGTGGTGTGATAGTTGAATTGGCTTATAATGATCTTGAATATGACAATGTATGTGGCATGATGATAGATTAAATAAACTTTGAGAATGTATCTTTAAATGACTAAAAGATTGAACTAGAACATATGGCAATAGCCCAACACAATTGCTTAAGAAAAAAAAAGTGACTTGAAATTAAATAAAAGAAATGAACATAAACTTGTGTCTTTAGGGCTAGATTTGGTATATAAGAATGGGTGGCAATTATGCCTATTGTTTAGCCATAGAAGTGGCCGAGATATGATTGGATTTGGGCCTTTGAATGTGCAAATTAAGATGTTGAAAACTATGCTAAAATTGGACTTAAAACGGTCCTGAAATTGTGTCTTAAAAAGTGGTCGAAATGACATGTAACTGTCTAGTTGACTGTTACCTAAACCAAAAATGTCACTGGATAGAAAGTGTTAGTTTCCTAAGAATAAATGCTATGATAAATTATAACATATTAAACTTTGTAAATTGGTAATAACAGGACTTAATATTAATTTGGGCTTTTTACCCGGTAGAGCTAAAATGTGGCCATACCAGATTGGCTGAAAAATAAATGGTGTGATAAAATTTATAACTATCTGTTATTACAACTTAACTATTATAAGAACACTTTTGGTTAATAAATAGACTTAAAAGAAGCTACTTGGCCCATTAGTTAGACACCCACTAGATGGGTTAACTAGTCAACTTAGGGCTTTTGTAGCTGCTAGTTATCTAATGTTCAAGTAGTAAATCTTATTGGTCGCTGGAGAGGCCTACAGGCTGATCTCTATTATGTCACCCAGATGTGAGATCTTAATTGTGGCTAGAGAGACCTATAAGCTGATCTCCATTATGTCACAATAGATACTATTTAATTGTGTCTAGAGTGGCTACGAGTTGATCTCTATTATGGCATACATACCAATGCAGCAGCATTGGTCCAGAATAGGGACCACTGCACTAATTTATTTTCCCTCTAGATCTAGTACTTTTAAGTGTCATCTTCCTAGTCAGGCTAGTGAATTAAATCAAGTGAATAATCAAAATGGTTATGGAGATAAAAATTAAGCATAATTGGATAATATTTTATGACTATTGATAAAATACAAACCTAAGGGCATTTTGGTCATTTTACACTTGTGTGTTTGAATAAATTGATTAATGTAAAGTATACATGCTATGAATGTGAATAATTGCTTAAAATAATTTATGTGAACCCAAAAGGTTAATTCATGACATATAAATGCCTTAGGGGTATTTTAGTAATTTTCCACTGGTAATAAATAAAAGACTTAAAGTGGTATAGTTTTGAGCATTAATTGGCTGATAATAACTAAGTACATAAATTACATGACTTGTGATATGTAATTAGATAACTATAGACAAATATACTCTAGGAGTAAAATGGTAATTTTGCATAATAGCACTTTAAATGGAAGTGGGCCATCAACACAAGATAAAATAGAGATTTTATGCATGAATTCATTACTGGACATGGTTTTAATGATTGAATTCACCACTGAGTATTTTTATACTCAGCATACCTATTTCAGTGCACAGGTACCCAGAATAGGGACATCACCTCATAAAGCATGCAATGGAGTTCAGAGGTCATATTGAGAAGGTGGATCATGTAATATGAGTAGATTTTGCACTCTATGTACTTAGGTGTAGAAAATGGGGGTGATGTATATAAAGGGCATAAGTTAGTTTTTATATATATTAGACCATGTAGTAATTACTCAGGAGATGATTTTTTTCTTATGTATATGTGCTTTATGTTGTGTGTTTGTGAGCCTAAGGCTCTGTATGTGTTATTATGGCCTGAGGCTTGTGATTGTTGTGCGATAAAAAATGTGGATAAGATGTTAATTGGGGGACTAGAAGGGTCTAGGAGAGGTGATATATAATATTAAAGTTTGTACAGGTGGAACTTGAATTTCTAGATAGTGACCAGAGTAGCTGTTATGCTGCTAGATTTTTAGATGATACCCGATTGAGGTAGATTCTTTTTGAAATGGTTGAAACATGCTCGTATGAACTAAAATGGATTATAGGAACTGACCTGAATGATTTTGGAATCAGATAGAGTTGTCTAGTGCAGTATGAGTAAAAGTTAAATGAATGAATATGGGGATATTTTAGGATGGGTGACCTAGCGATAAGTCCACCGCTTATTGGGTTTTCTTCAGGAACCTTGTAGGGGGTGTTAGATTTTATGGTATCAGAGCATGGGTTAATGTTCCTAGGCTAATTACATGAGTGCAAATTTCTAATTTTCAAATTCCTCTGAATTGTTATGCTACCTGAGGCTGAGAAGGAAAAGTCTTTTGTAATATAGGAGTAATTGGTTAAGTTACCTGAAGGGGGGACCAAGGACCCAATTGATTTTATAACTATAGCTGTATAAGGAACATGTTATGTATTAACACTTAAACCTAATAATGATGAACAATAGCTAGAGTTGCAAGTGAATGACTAACAGCAGGCAGGAGTAATCCCTATTTTGGTACCCCGGAAGTGGTACTTGAGAGAATCTTACCAGATTCCTAAAGAATGCTGAGGAGAGATTCTTTATAGGACTGAAGGTAGGGTCAAGGATATAGATAGCTAAACCTTAGAAAGAGGGATTTTTTTAGTATCAGTACTAGTTGGTTATCGTAAAAAGGAAATGGTACTAGAAAGGTGAAACTTCTTTTAGGTAAAAAGGCAGTGAACTGTGAGACAGTCTAGTGCAGGGGCAGAGGTAGACCCAGACCCAAAGGTTAGGGCAGGCTCATATTGGTAGGCCTTCATTGCCTCCTCGGGTCGATAATACTCCTTATACAGGGGGATACAAGAGCAGACCTCCCATGTGTGGCACTTGTTAGATAAGGCACTAAGAGCTATCTAGAGAAGGCAAGAGAGGAAATGCCTCTATTGTGATGTTAGAGACCACTATACAGAGAGTGCCCTTAGAGATAAATAAAGGGTGCTTAGACATAGATACCTAATGTTGCACCCCAAAGTAAGGGGTTAGAGGTAGATTAAGGAAGAGCAGTTTAGTGCCAGTCAGGGTACTAGAATTAAGGTTTATGCTTCAACTAGGCAGTATATAGTGAGAACTAGAGAAGAGGCTATAGCACCAGATGGTATAACTAGTATTGTGTTTATCTACTATTATAGTCTTGGCCTTGATAGACCTTGATTTAATACCCTCCTATGTATGTACTAGATAAGCCTAGACTAGGTAGATAAAGCTTGAGCATGTTGAAGTAGACATTAAAGTTAGTTACCCTATGGGGCAGTGTGTGATTGTGAATAGGGTGTATAAAAGATGCCTCTGGTGATTCAAGGGCATAGATCATTACTGATTTGATTGAATTGTATTTTAATGAATTGATGTAATCCTAAGATGGATTAGATTACTAAGTATTAGGCTATGGTTGATAGTAAACATAAAAAGTTGACCCCCAAACTATGTAAAGACTAATAGTGGTAGTGGATCGTGAGAGGAACATTTTGGACAATCCTATCTTTGTTATTAAGAATATAATATCTCCTTCAAAAGGGGTGAGGCATGTTCGGCCTATGCTATTGACTTGAATGTTTAACTTTGGTTTGGAATATATGCCAGTTGTAGCTAAGTTTTTGATGTATTCCTAATGAGCTACTAGGATTATCACCTCAGAGAGAATTGGATTTTGAAATGGAGGTGTGTCCTGATATTGCTCTAATACTTGTAACTCATTATAGAATAACACCTGCTGATATAAAAAGGGACTAGGAGTATAGCTACAAGAGTTATGTGATAAGGGTTTTATCAGACCTAGTATAACTCCTTAGGGAGTGTTTATGCTATCTATCAAGAAAAAAAAGGTAGGTCACTTAGGTTATGCATTGCTTTATAAGCAGTTGAATAGAGTGACTATAAAGAATAAACACCCCTTATTTAGATGAATGATCTCCTTGATCATTTGAGAGGGGTTAGTATATCTTTTGAAATTGATATGAGATCTAGATATTATCAACTGAAGATTAAGGAAGCTGATGTTTCAAAAGCTGCCTTTAAAACTCAGTGCAGGCATTTTGAATTCTTGTTGTTGCCATTAGGATACACCAATCCAACAGTTTTCTATGGAACTCAATAAACAGAGTTTTTTAAAATCTTATGTAGATGGGTGGTAGTAGTGTTCATAGATGATATTATGGTGTACTCTAGAAACTAGAAAGAGTATGAACAATGCTTAAGCATTGTGTTACAAAACCCTAAAAGAGAGACAATTATGTGTTAATCTAAGTAAGTATGAGTTTGGCTGAGTGGAAATTCTTCTTTGGGCCACATGGTTTTAGTAAAAAGAATCAGAGTTAATTCCAAGAAGGTAAAAATAGTACTAAAAAGGAAACCACCTAGGAATGTAATTAAGATGAGAAATTTTCTAGCCTTAGTTAATTTTACAAAGGGCTTGTAAGAGGATTCTCTAATATCATCACTCCTTTGACTAGTTGGAATAAAAAAGAATGTGAGATTTAAATGGGATGATAAGTGTCTAATTAGTTAGAGAATTGAAAAAGATGCTGATAAAGATTCCTATCCTAATTCAACTTGAACAGGGTAAGGACTTTATTATGTACAATGATGTTTTATTGAATGGTTTGGAATGTGTGTTGATGCAGGATAAAAAAGGTAGTGGCTTATGCTTCAAGATAGTTGAAGCCTCAAGAGGGGAATTATCCTATCCATGATTTGGGGCCAGTTGTCATTATGGTTTTTTTTGGAAAAATGAAGGCACTATTAGTATGAAAAGAAATGTTATGTATATACATAGATCATAAGAGCCTGAAATAACTCTTAACTCAAGAGAAGTTGGATTAGAGATAGAGAAGTTGGATAGAGTTGATTCAGGATTATGATTGCCTAACTGACTACCCACTAGTGAAAGCCAATGTGATGGCAAATGCTAGGAGCAGGAAATTTGACTACCCACCAATAAAAGCTAATGTGATGGCAAATCACTAGGGGATATATAAATGGGTTGATCAATATATTTATGAATTAATGATATGGCATGTAATGAGATTGGCTAATGTATGGAAGCATGGAAGCCTAATGGTTTCCGAGGCATGTGTCATGGGTAAGTCACTCAAATTGGCATGGTAGTGTGCATATATATGTATGTTTGTGCTTAAGCCATGAATGCAAGGTGGAATGTGTGATAAAATCATAAAAATGCATGAAAAATGCTAGAAAAGGGTGGAACTCGAGAGCTATGTTAGTGTAATAGACATGAAAGTGATGGACTAAATATGCCAAAAATATTATATCTATGTGGGCTATAATGGCCTAAATTATTTGTGCCATGAATGTGGTTAATGTGTACTTTAAGATGATATTGGATTTACTCATAAAGCAATATGGAACCTAGTTGAAATGACCTTAACATTTTTCTAGCAAGTGAGTCTTTAAAGTGGCTTATAATTTTGCCTTAAAGGGCTATAACTAGTATGGTGTGATAGTTAAATTGGCTTATAATGATATTAAATATGACAATGTATGTGGCTAGAACATATGGCAATGGCCTAGCATAATTGCTTAAGAAAAAAAAAAGTGAGTTGAAATGAACTAAAAGAAATGAACATAAACTTGTGCCTTTGGGGCAAGATTTGGTATATAAGAATGGATGGTAATTGTGCCTATTGTTTAGCCTTGGAAGTGGCCTAGATATGACTGGCTTTGGGCCTATGAATGTGAAAATTAAGATGTTAAAAACTGTGCTAAAATTAGACTTAAAATAGTCCCAGAATTGTGTCTTGAAAAGTGGTCGAAAGGACCTATAACTATCTAGTTGACCGTTACCTAAACCAAAAATGTCACTGGACAGGAAGTTTTAGTTTCTTGAGAATAAATGCTATGATAAATTATAACATATTAAACTTTTTAAATTGGCATTAACAAGACTTAATATTAATTTAGGGTTTTTACCATCTAAAGCCAAAATGTGGCCATACTAGAATAGCCGAAAAATAAATAGTGTGATAAAATTTATAACCATCTATTATTACTGCCTGACATCAGACAACTAGTAGCTGCAAAAATGCTTAAAATGGTATAGTTTTGTGCATTAAATGGCTGATAATGACTAAGTACATAAATTACATGACTTGTGATATGTAATTAGATAACTATAGACAAATATACCCTAGGGGTAAAATGGTAATTTTACATAATAGCACTTTAAATGGAAGTAGGCCATCAACACAGGATAAAATAAGGATTTTATGCATGAATTCATGACTGGACATGGTTTTAATGATTGAATTCACCACTGAGTATTTTTATACTTAGTGTACCTATTTTTGGTGTGTAGGTAACCAAAATAGGGATATCACCTCGTAAAGCATGTAGTAGAGTTCAGAGGTCATATTGAGAAGGTGGATCATGTAATATGAGTAGATTTTGCACTCTATGTACTTAGGTGTAAAAAATGGGTGTGATGTATATAAGGGGCACAAGGTAGTTTTTATATGTATCAGACCATGTAGTAATTACTCAGGAGATGTTTTTTTCTAATGTATGTGTGCTCTATGTTGTGTGTTTGTGAGCCTAAGGCTCTGTATGTTTTACTATGGCTTGAGACTTGTGATTACTGTACGGTAGAAAATATGGATAAAATGATAACTAGGGGACCAGAAGGGTCTAGGAGAGGTGATATATAATATTGAAGTGTGTACAGGTAGAACTTGAATTTCTAAATAGTGACCAAGGTAGCTGCTATACTATCAGATTTTTAGATGATACCCGATTGAGGTAGATTCTTTCTAAAATGGTTGAAACATGCTTGTATGAACTAAAATGGATTATAGGAACTGACCTGAATGATTTTGGAATCAAATAAAGTTGTCTAGTGTAGTATGAGTAAAAGTTAAACGAATGAATATAGGGAAATTTCAGGATGAGTGACCTAGCAGGAAGTGCACCGCTTATTAGGTTTTCTTCGGGAACTTAGTAAGGGATGTTATAAGCTAGAATAGACTCCTTCAATAGTTGGCAACTTAGGAAAGACTTTTTCTATTCACTGGATTTGAGTAAGGTTGACTGATTCCCAATTGACTAATATCTATCCACTACTATAGGTTTTGGAGTCCTATCATACCTTGTATTCTTCTACTTGACAAAGTAGTCCCCCATACTATTTCCCTTCTTTAGGTTTCCCACTTTGTTCAGATCATATCCTAATCCTTGTGTCCTTCTAGGTGTGGACCTGTAGTGGCTCAGTTATACCTTGCAAATTCTTTCTTAAACCAACACCAAAGAAGAAATCTATCCTCTTCATCATTTTAGACACAGTAGGGTCCATGTAGTCTTCATAAATCCCAATAATGTGAAATCTGGTGAAAGGCTAATTGGTGATAGCCAGAGTGGAAATAGCATGATCAATTTCAGGCTTTATAGTGATAATGTTGCCTTCATATAGGAACTTAATCATATGGTGTAAAGTGGAGGGGACTCCTTTAAGTTTATGGAACTAGGGTCTCCTTAGCAGAATAGAGAATGTGATTGGGATATCAATCATAATAAATTCTACCTCATCTATGATTGGCCCTACTTTAACCTCAGTAGTGAAGGAACCTTCAGCTTGTCTTCTTATGTCTTCTTATGCCTTGATAGTGTTACTAGAAGGTGTCAGGTCTTCCTTCTTGATTCCCAAATTAGACAAGATTTTAGCTAGTTAGACACATAATAAGGAGCCATCATTGACTATGGCATGTCCTATATTTTTCCCATTCACTTTGACCTCAATGAAAAGAGGCCGGTTATATTCCCTTCGTTCTAGGGTAGGTTAACATCTAAAAAGGTGATAAGACCTATGTTGCCTATTTTCATCACTTGTACTAGCTTATTGGGGCTAATAGTGGTTGATAGAGCAACTTGACCTAAGGCTTCAACTACATTCTACCTATGGTCCTTAGATGAGATTAGCAAGTCCTATATACAAATATTTGCTTGGGTCTTTTTAGGATGCTTTAACACTTCCTTATGCTCACCTTTCTTAGTTTTAGGCTCATTCTTAGGTAGGATTCGACCATTCTTTTCGACTCTCTCTACAGCTTCTCCCTTAACCTTAAGTGGCCCTCTCTTTCCCTCTTTAGATTCTTCATCAGAAGATTTATCCCATAAGCTTTTGCTCTCCCTATGCTCACTATCACTCTTGCTCTCCCAAATGCTACTTAGAATGATGGATTCAATCTTTCTCACCCCTTTACAGATCTCGTGGTCAGATCCATAAACATCTTTAAGCACATATTCCTTATGTAGTTTGAATTTAGAAGGCAAGTGGCTTGGTGTTTGGGTAATGGGTTTGAGGTGGCTTCAGGATTAGGTATTTATTGGAATCTATGAGGTCTTAGATGGCTTTTCTAAGAAGTTTACAGTTGTCAGTAAGGTGGCTAGTTCTTTAGTGGTAGGCATAATATTGATCGTGCCTATGGTTAGGTGGTAATATTCCGTTGAGTGGCTGAGGTGGAAGTGGTTGTAACTTGCCCTCTTTAATGAGTTTTCTCAAGCACTATGAAAGAGACTTACCCAAGTTGGAATATCTTTTGCCTTGGACAACATGTACATCGACTGTCTTGGCTATGCCTTCAGTGTTACTACTCATGAATATGGGATTACTTGTCCTTTTGAACCCCTTATTCAGGTAATTCACCTCTAAGTCAATAATGATGTCATTAAGCTATTCCCATGTGGTGATAACTTTAGTAGTAAGCCCATTATTCATATAACTACTTGTATTTTTTATGAACATCTTAATCTGATCAATGTCCTCAGACTTATTCCTTATCTTCAAGATTTTTTCCCTTTATCTTTATAAGTAGTCAGAGAAGCTTTCATTCAGTCTTTGCTTTACCAACTCTAGATCCTTTAGTGTGACCTCTATACTATTATTATTAGAGTACTGCTTACTAAATGCCTCTACCACTTCTCTTGGTAATGATACCAGTCCAAGGTTTGGCCCATGAGAGGCATACTAAATAGGCTAACAATTTGCTCCTTAGAGAGGTGAATAGCTCTCATCGTAAAAGTGTATTACTTTAAGTGAGTTTAGGGGTCAGTCATGCCATTAAACTTACTCAAGTTTGGCATTTTGAATTTATAGAGCATCGCTCGATTAGGCTTTAAATTGATATCATCAAGATCAATGTCCTTACGCCTAGTGACTAGCCTAGTTATGGCTTCCATCTTCTTATTGAGCTTCTTCAACTGGTCATCCTCAACTACCTTAGGAGGGGGAACCTTGTGGTATAACTTAGTGACTTGTGGAACTTTGTCATCGGAAGACTGATCATCTCTTCAATCTGCTACTTCTTTTCCCTTGTGATTGGCTGAAGATTGTCCTACTTCTTTCTAGTTATGGATGTTGGATAAGGCATTTGTTATGGCTACCATCATCCTCTTTTCTATCTCATTCATTGCCTCCATGAACATGGCTTTGGTCACATAATTATTAATTGACATGGTTCCTTGCTTCAATTGAATTGGTAGTGCTTTGCTAGTTTGGTTAAGGTGCTTGCCTATTCGTTTCCACTGAGTAATAAATGAAAGATCAATGGTGACTATCAAAACAAGGGGTTAGGGATGATGCATGTATAATATTAATAATGTAAGATGCAAATGATGCATGACATGCAAACCATGTTCATGATGTAATAGGGAATAACATATGTAAGAAACCTTTCAACCTTATTCTGCCCGCACACGTGGTTAAGCCAGTTCTTTCCTAGGTGGGCTTGCCTCAGTGTCATCAAGGGATGCAAAGGTTCACTTATGGGCTATATTAGGCTTAATGACCTCTCGTATTTAAAGCACACATAAATATAATGCCTTATAATATTTAAATCTTATTTGAAGTGAAATTAGGTTAGGCCCATCCCAGATAAAAGGCATAATGGGCTTGGCCCCACTTTAAATAAGGTCAAACATAATAGGCCCACATAGCAGTCATAATGTAAACACAAACACTTAGGGTCATGTAACTAAGGGAAAGTTGCTAAGGTTAACTATATGGGCTCATAGTCTAGTAAAAAAGGCTTAAGGCTCCCACAAGTAAAGGTCCCTTTTAACAGGCCTTTCCAATTATGGATAATAGTGGCTGATTAGTTCACCTTTTCATATACCTAAAGGTACAAGGCTTATGAGTGATGGATATGCTAGCATTTCCCCATTCTTGAATGAAAAATAGAGTCATGGTTCGCAACACCATTTAAGGTAATACGGATATAGTATATAAAGAGTGTAATGCATTAAGATTAATAAAAATTAGAATATTTGGATAACATATTATTTGGGCACTTTTAGATTGAGATTCTTAGTCCCTAGTGGATTTGCCACTAAAGAGATTATGTATTTTATAAAGGATGAGAGTGGTTAGTGGAGTCAACACTTGGCCTCTAAACTAGGGCCTTTGATCTTCTATATCGAAAAGGTTTAGAATTTA
>CANXYI010604794.1:0-13240 GCA_948208565.1 Hura crepitans
TATATATATATATATATATATATATATAATTAAATAAATTATTAATTATATAAAAATATTTAACAAAATTTTTAAATGGATAAAATAATTATGGAATGTAAAGTTATTAATGGTAACATAATAGTATCATATTTATTATTAAATCAATATTGAAAATACAAAAAAATTTTAAGAATGAAAAAAAAAATCACAAAGAATTGAACCCACAATCATTTGATGAAATTGGTGATAACAAGCCATTTGATCCAAAGTTGGGTGTTATTATAATATTTTATATTAGAAATTAATTTTAGATTTTTATTAAATTATATTGAATCAGCTATTAATTTTGTGGTTAAATCGATTCAATTAATTGTATATGATCTAATTTATAAAATATTACTAGTAACATATGAAGATATTTTAAATTTTAAATTTTTAAAAATATTGTGACTCTTCAATATGTAAATAATACTGCATGTATTTAACTGTTCAAATAATTTAAAATAAAATGATTTTCTTAATAAAAAATTTTATATTGATTCGAGCGGTTTGATTCGCGTGATACCCTTTACGCAATGAACTTTTAAAAAATCTTTCTTAATCTTCTTCCATCCTTAAAATATTCTAAGAGCAACGGTAAATCAACCCTCCAACTATGTTACATATTTAGTTGGACGTCTAAACTAGAAAGATGAACAATAGCACTTCGGAACATTTCAACTTAACAATTTTAGAATTCTATTAAAAAAACTGTTACTTGCTCATTTTTTTAACATTTTATTACATTTTCTGATTTTTTAAAAACTTATTTTGACATGTATTAAATTCAAAATATTCAGAAAATATTAAGTATTTTTTTTTATATAGCATGCATTAAAGTTAAAAAAATCAATAAATTCAATAAAACAGTACGTACTATTTCGTATTATATTCTAAAATAATTTGAATTTTGTGTCTACTAAAATAATTAATTTAATTTAAATACCCAACAAAATGTAATATAATTTAAAAATACTAAAAAATATAAAAAAGTTCAAAATGATAATAAAAAATCATAATATATAAATAAAGATGTTTAATATTTTTTAAATGATTTATATTTAATGAATGTTAAAACAATTTCTTCACAATTCATAAAATATAATAAAAAATTAAAATTAAGAAAACGTTAATTTCAATAACTTTTTAATAAAATTTTTTTAATTAATAAGATTATAATAATTCAGAATATTGATACACTTATGACTGAATGTGAGATGTATATGTTAAAAATTTTAGCTAAGTGATTTTCTTTAAGTTGGATAAACAACTTCTATTAATTTAAAAAATACGACAATTTTAACAATTTATTCAAAAGAAAAGTAATAAAAAAGCCTAATACAAAAAGTTTTTTCCCCCTTAAGGCTAGGCATTGTTACTGTTAATTTGTTATAAAATTCAATCCGACATTGGATTTTGTCATTTTACTACGTTTTTTATTAAATATTTGAAGAGGGAGATTAGAGTTAAACATTGGCAGAAATAGTACATGTAAAGTGGTCATACAATCAAATCAAATTATTGCATCTTTTTTTAATATAATTAATGCTTGACAAAAAATGACAAATTTTTGTATTGACTTAAATTTTGTACTATAATATATGTTTTGTTTCTCAAATGTGACTAATATATCTCAATTAGTAACTATTATTCCTAGCATCTTACTCATTTTTTATTATAATTTATAATCTCTTAGCAGTAAAAATTAATTTTATTCATAAATTTAATTTATTTGATTTAAAAAAATTTAAATTTGGCTCGATTTTTTATTAATTTATTTATAATTTAGCTTTTTTTAATTTATAAAATGACTCCATTCATTTTATGATATGTTTATAATTCATTTATAATATATTTATCTTACTTGTAATTTTATTACTTTTATATATAAACATTATAAAAATAACTATTTTTTTAAATTGTAAATACTTAATTATTTTAATTTCAATGAAAAAATTTTAAAACTAAATAATTTGACCTATTGAATCCAACTTTCTTAGTAATAACTGTTGTTGGATGATAACTCAATATGATTTGTAATTTTTTAATCTCATTTATAATTTGATATTTTATAATTCAATTTAAATTTGATCCGTTTTTTGTTTCTAAATAATCTAGAAATATTTTTATTTTTGAAAGACAACTAGCAAAAAAGAAAAAAATAATTTTTATATAATCCATTAACTTCTAATCAATCGCTATTAAATTGTTTAAGTTTCGATCTATTTGATTCATAATAATTTCTTAGTATTAATTAACTCCAAATTTTTACTTTTTTTAAATAAAAGTCCTAATAACTTTTATTTGATATATTGTGAAGGAATGGAAATACAAACGAAATATTTCAGTTAATTTTCTTAAATTGAAATATTTATTTTTAACAGAATTTTAAAATTGAACAGTATGAATTTCCAAGAAATAAAAAACGCTGGGAAAAATTAAAAAAATATGTTAATAGTGTAGAAACAAGTAGAATAATATAAACATTTTTCTTGCGTACCAAGAAGATTATCGTCTCCCCTCTCCAACAAGTGGAGGAGGATGCCAATCTGACTGCTTTTTCATTTTTATATTATACCAAGTTCCTTTTTCTTTTCTACAAAAAATTCGATGAACTTGTTTTCAAGAATCTGACCCCAACCAACGAATTTTGCTTGTCATCCTTTCTTTCTTTTTTTACGCTCTCTGTTTCGGATTTCCTTTTGTTTTCGACTACTGCTACCTAAACAATTATTCAAGCATGTCTCAGCCTCAGCCTCAGCCTCAGCCTCAGCCTCAGTCTCAGTCTCAATCTCAGTCTCAGTCTCAGCCCCAAACCAACTGGGAAGCCGATAAAATGTAAGAACTACTCGCTTACTAGGGTTTGTTCTGTCTTTTGAAGTAATTCATTTTCATTTTCAGTCTACAGATTTTTGGGTTCTTTTCGCTGAGTTCTTGGGTGTTAAGGCTTTGATTTTTCTTTATTTTATGACTTTAAGAATAGGTGTTTTTATGCTTTTTGCTGGTGGTGAAGTTCACATCTTTGAGCTCTCTTTTTTTTCTCTTCATTTTCTGGGTTTTGGTTTGTTCTGAATTTCATATATATCGGGTTTTTTATGGGATAATATGTTTTGTTCCTAAGTTAGGGTTTTCAGCTTTCGCTTTTGGTTGCTACTTTTCCTTTTTGAATTCCATAAACTGCCACGTACTTATATCTTGCTCATTTTGTAATTTGCTTTGTTGGGTTGGTTATTTCTATTCATATTTCTGTTACTGATAGGGAGGTCATTTTGTTTTTGGTTTCCCTCGAAGGGGGTTTATTGTGTTTTCGCTCCTGTTTCACTTTTAATCTACGTCTTTGATTCCAGGGTGATTTTGGATCTTCTAAATCGCTTCTGCTGCTGGAAGATTTTTTTTCCTCTTTAAAAAGAAAATGGTTCTTTTTTTTTTTTTAGCAGTTCCTTTTCGCCTACAGAACCAGATTCAAAAGCTGGTAGTATTTTAAGAGTTTTTTCAGAACCAAATGGTTCGTTTGACTGTACTTTGGAAGAACTGAAGAGTATCAAGATGAAATTTTCACTTTGATTAAGTATTTAAATTCGCACAATTTACTGATTCAGTCGTTCATCTATTGAGAGTCTCAATAGTTACAAAGTTTGGAACAGTAATTTTGTGTTGTTTCCATCTAAGTTTAACTTTTCCCAGCTAGATTTTAGGTCCCGGGTTTTTATGTATATGCCATTATTGCGTCCTGATCCAAATAATAGAGTTTCAGTGTTACTGGATTTTCTAATGGGTTTTATGTTTTTGTTCTATGGTGGAATAGGTTGGATGTTTATATATATGATTACCTTATGAAGAGAAAACTGCATGCTTCTGCTAAGGCATTTCAGGCTGAAGGGAAAGTGTCTACGGATCCCGTTGGTAACACTTTTTGATGGAAAGATAGTTTTGGAAAGCTAACTCAAACCAAAACTTGACAAAGTTTGCACTTTAGTTAATCTTATTGTAAATTCAACTAATAATATGATCTTTTCTTAATTGTTATTCTAGCAATTGATGCCCCTGGTGGTTTTCTCTTTGAATGGTGGTCTGTATTTTGGGACATTTTCATTGCTAGGACAAATGAGAAGCACTCAGAAGCTGCTGCAGCTTACATTGAGGTAGTTCATTTTTGTTTTAAATGCATTAATTCTTTTTTTACTTACATTTTTAGCTATTATCTGTCTTAGTTGCGTCAAATTTTTTTTCCTTTTTTCCTTAGCATGCTCACAGGGTGTAAGTTGGCCTAATTGCAGTATTATTTTCGTATAGCCTACTGCATTATGTCTCTATCTCATCTGGCAAACTAAGCTATGGAGTTGTCTATTTGACATTTTTGTATTTCGCTTTCTGTTATAGGTAGTTCTTCCTGCCAAAAAACGTTTCCCTGTGCAAAGGGGAAAAAACCTCTGGGTAGTTCTATCTCACATGTTGACTTTGTAAATTTTTGCAGAAAACCGCTGAACATAATTTAACTTAGTTGTGATATGCTTAAGTAATTTTCCTTTCAACAATTTGATTCTTGCTTTTTGCTAAAACATGAATAGCTTTCTCTTCTTCATTGCAGTTATGCAAAAAAGAAAAAAAAAAAAACCTTATATTGCATTAATCTCTATATAGGTTTGTGGTATAATTATTATGTTTGTAATTTACTTGACAAGCTTAAACATCAAAGTATTTTCAAAATGGCAGACTCAAATGGTCAAGGCACGGGAGCTGCAGCAGCAGCAGCAGCAGGCAAAGCCTCAGCAAAATCAGCAAATGCAGATGCAGCAACTTTTATTACAGAGGCATGCTCAGCAGCAGCAACAACGAAGAGATGGTAACCAGCATCCAAATGGAACTAGCAATGGCCTTGCTGCTAATGATGTTACAAGGCATAATTCTGCAACTGCAAATGCTTTGACAACAAAAGTGTATGAGGATAGACTAAAGCTTCCACTTCAGAGGGATTCCATGGATGATGCAGCTATGAAGGTGCTTATTTTTGTAAGAGAATTAAGATTGACTTCTTATTGGTCCACACTTGCGGTCCTAACATCAGATTATCATGCAGCCAAGGTTAAATGATAATGTGGGCCAGCTTCTGGATCCAAATCATGCCTCATTGTTGAAAGCAGCTGCATTGGGTGGCCAGCCTCCAGGGTAACATTTCACATGATATTGCCTTTATTGTAATGATTACATATTCTGGCTCCATAGTTGTATCATTCTTGATGTTATTATCTTGATTGTTGTGATCATCATCATCTTTTGCGTAGGCAAACACTGCATGGAACACCTGGAGGCTCAGGAAATTTGCAGCAGGTTCAAAATCGGAATCAACAACTTCCTGTGTCTACCCAGGTGATCTTTTATGATATCTTCCTAGGATGGCTTATGGTATTCTTGTTTGTGTCATTCATATTGGCATGTTTTGGCTGAACAGGACATAAAGAGTGAGATAACAGCAATGATAAGCCCCAGGACTGCTGGTATGGAAGCATCATTGATCGGAGGTCATGGTAGTGATTTATTATCTTTTCAACTTTAACCACAACTTTGTTCCTGTACTTGTACTTTATCTTGGTGATTGCCATCCCCATGAGACAGTTTAGAAGATCATGATTGTAGGTTCATGATGTTCAAGTATTAGAGTAAATTGCTTTTTGTAGGCTCCTCAGACCTTTTCGAGGTCTGTTTTTCATGATGTCAGTTTTCACTTTTTCCTTTTGTTCTCTATAATATGAGAACACTACCCACATGCAGTAGATTATAAATAATTGGCCTTAAAATTCAAAATCCAATGCTCAATCTTATCTGTTATAGAATTTAAAATATTTCATGGAATTTTCAGATATAGTAAAAGTTTTTCACATTATTATAATTTTTGGCAGCCCAAATTCATGAAACGATATACTTTATTATGAATCTGATGAATGGCTTTTCTTTTAAAAAAAGAATTTTTTCCCCCGTACCTTTCGTTCCTATCCTTTAAGCTGTGTATATATATACACACACATGCGCGTGCGTACACACACACCCCCTCTATACCTCCATTATCTACCCAGTATAGTTATCACAAACCAGAGTCTCCCACTCGTATCATTTCTTGTCTCTGTAATTAATTAAGTTACAGATTACAGAATGATGTTATATTTGACTGAGTGATAAAATAATATTATATTATCAATAAAGAATTTACTAAATTGACATATTTTAAGTTAATCTAACTAGGAATAACTTTTAGGCATACAACAAAAAGGAATCACTAAAATTAAAAATGTGCATGAAAGTTTGGAATCTTTTTTGCTCATTTGGCCTTAATTCAACTCATAACTGACACTTGCCTGCGCTCTGGACCAATATCCTTTATGGCTTCATTAATACGAAATTATTCGATGAGTATTATTTAAGATTCCAATTATAAATCATCAATGCACAAGATGTATGCGCTAACTGCTACATAATAATTAATATTTGTTTTCTGAGGACACTTAGGTGCATTTATCAATGTTTATTGCATTTTTTTAACAATTAATTATCCCGTAGGATGCATGTCATAAGATATAAAACAATGGAAAAAAAAAAACTTTGTACTTTTGATTTGACTAACTTGTAATCTTATATATATATATATAGGACCAAGTCAAGGAGGAAGTAACTTAACTTTGAAAGGATGGCCTCTAGCAGTAAGTTTTAAACCAAAGCTTGATATGAATATGATCCTACATCTGGTTTACTCAATGGAGTAAAATTTTGTTGACTTTGTCTAAGAATTAGAGAATCATATACTAGTTTAAAAATTAAGTTACAATTTAGAATAAACCAATCTGTCTTGGGAACTTATCAGGGAGTGGATCTTGGGCTTCTTCAGCATCAAAGGATGATGCAATCCCCTCAGCCACTCAATAAATATCAGTTACAGCAACAGCTGATCCTTCAAGCACAGCAAAGTTTGGCATCACAATCTGTGAATGATTTGGAGCGTAGAAAGCTGAGAATGCTTCTTAGCAACCAGAATATGGGTCTTGGGAAGGATGGCTCTTTGAATGCTGCTGATGTTCTTGGTAACTTTGGGTCACAACAAATGCAAGTTAATAGCCCTATGTTGCCCCGTGGAGACACTGATCTACTGATGAAGGTGTTCCTTTCTTTCATATGCTCAGTTCTGATTATTTTTATGAACTCACCATTGGATTATGAGAGCTTCTAGCTTCCTGAAAAATTTTGTTCATGTATACTCGCATGTTTCTCAGTTACAGCAGCAACAACTGCAGAACAACCAACAACAGCAACAATATCCACAGCACCCACTTGTGAGTCAGCAGTCACAGAATTCAAATCATCACCTTCAGCAACAAGACAAAATAATTGGTTCTAGCAGTATGACAATGGATGGTAGCATGTCAAACACTTTTCAAGTGAATGACCAGGTTTGCCATAGTGGATAAGTTGTGATCCTTTTTAGCTTGATTGTCAGCTAGTTGCTCTATCCTTAATGTGATTGTAGCAAAGATATGTGTATGCTGGTATCTGTATCTGCTATTCAACAATACGGATTATTAAAGATGCTTTATTTTTTGATTCTTGCATCCACTGCCCCTCCTTTTCTCCCTATTTGAAGTTGTTTTTGCCATTTATCTTTGTGTTCATGCGTGAGTCCGTTTTCAATATTGTTTTATATAATGTAGTTTTTAGATCCTGAAAGTCACCTGATGTTGATCAGCCTTCTTCAAATGTGTTATTAGGCTTTTGACTTGGATTCTTGTTTGTGCAAGGCTTCAAAGAGTCAAATTGGGCGAAAAAGAAAGCAGCCAGGGTCCTCTTCTGGTCCTGCTAATAGCTCTGGCACTGCTAACACCACTGGACCGACCCCTAGTTCTCCCTCAACGCCTTCTACTCACACACCAGGGGATGCTATTTCAATGCCTACTTTGCCACACAGTGGTGGTTCGTCCAAGTCTTTGCTTATGTTTGGCTCTGATGGATTAGGCTCCCTCACATCTGCTTCAAATGAACTTGTGAGCAGTTTTGTTAATTACACTTGCAATGATCTTGCCTAGGGAGTTATTCATCTCAGTGTTTTCCTATAATTTTGGGTCATTTTAATTGCTTTGATGGTTTTTTTTCTTCCCTTTTTCAATCTATAAAACTTCTTAGCGAGTGAGGTAGACGAGGATAGAAGTGTGTGCCTTGTGAAGGCGTAGAAAGTTCTATAGAAACAGGATTAGGAATTGCGAAATATTATTAAAATACGGTTCCTGAAGATTATTTGCCCCATATTGGCTTATGCTCTTCTTCTGGACCTCGAGAAGCTAAAAATTCTGGAAGATCCTGTCAGGTTAATTCAGCAAGCCAAAAGCTCCAAAAATAATCCTGTCGTGTCTGGCTTCAAGCTATGCTGTTCTTTTGACCTGCTTGGATTTTTCAAGTTCCATTTTGCAATACTGTTTGACTATTTCTCTCCATTTCTTTGTGGGGATGGCTTTTGGTTCATTTAATGGCATAAATGCCACCTTTACAGCAGAATGTTATTCAGTTTAAAATGTCAGTAAGGGGTAAATAGTGATTTTCTTAAAATATTGCAGCCTCAATGTTGTTGATTAAGTAACCCATCTCTGGATGAAATTGCCTCTAGGCAACTGGAAGTTAAATAATCAAGCTATTTGTTGCAGGCTGATATGGATCGTTTTGTGGATGATAGAACTCTGGATGACAATGTGGACTCTTTCTTTTCTCATGATGCTGCAGATCTTAGAGATAGAGTAGTTCGGTCTTCAGATGTAGGTAAAGGTACGTTTAGTGTAACGTCAACAGTCCTCTTATGTAACTTCCCCCTTCAGTCCTTTTATGTAACTTCAACCTTTTCTAAATTACCAATGCATTTGTACATTTGGAGGAATGGATGGGAAAGAAGACAAATGATTCTGTTCCCATAATTACTTAAATTGATCTGTAGATTAATATTTTTATTCTAACACAGGGTTTGCATTTTCGGAGATGCGGCTTATTCCAGCAAGTACAAGTAAAGTGGAATCCTGTCACTTTTCATCAGATGGAAAATTGCTTGCAACTGGTGGGCATGACAAGAAGGTAATTGCTGGCTATACAGAAGTCATTGTTCTTGTATTTTTTGTGTAGTTCTGATAATACATTTTACACACAATGGTTGAGTTGACTTTGAATTCAGCATTGGAGATGGTCGTCCCATTTAACCCTTAACTCCTCACATTCTGTGTGTGTAACATCCAGTTTGTCTTTTCTTGGGATGATTCATCTCATCTTCCAAACTAAGTATACTTGCTTACTGTCAGTTATTGTAAGTTGTAATGAAGGAAAGCTCAAGAATACTTTATATGAAATATTTCTCTCCTTTACCTCTAGAAAAAGAATTCCTAAATGTTTATTTTTTTTCCTTTCTTTTTTTTTTTTATTTTATTTATCTGAAGTTTGCTTGATGATTATATCCTGCAGGCAACACTTTGGTGCACAGAGTCTTTTACACAAAAATCTACCCTTGAAGAGCATACTCAATGGATCACCGATGTACGTTTCAGCCCAAGCATCTCACGTCTTGCTACATCTTCAGCTGACAAAACTGTCAGGGTCTGGGATGCTGATAATGTTAGTAACCAAGTTCTCTTCTCATAATCAATTTTTCTTGTATATATATATATATATCCTCGTAGATGGACAGAATATGGACTTTTGATACACACTAATTCCTCAGATAAACATGATATTAATGCATCATATATTGAAATTTTAGATGATCATAACATTTAAAATAATGTGAAAAGTTTTTATGGAGATGTACATTGATACTTAATGCTGACTAATTACTTTTGGGAGTCTATGATTTGTTTTTCAAGTGCAAAAATTGAAAGTGAACCTAGAAGGAAATTTTTTGAGCAAGTATTGGAATCATCTTTAAAAAAAAAGGGCAATTAATTACCGATGGGCAATAGCAATAAATTAACATTTCATGAGTAATTCCATAATAGAGAAGTTGGTTGTATTGTAGTAATAATTGGTCCATGTCATCAATAACCTGTAAAAATCTTAGCCATCTTGTAACTGAAGAATGTACTGCAGATCATCTTGTGCCTACAATCTTTGGGGAGTTATGTCTGTATCTGATAGAGTTGAATAATCTTAACGTTTGTTGCTGTTATGATATGCCAATTTGTCTGAATGCTTCGGTTCAATGAATTTATTCCTAATTGCAGCCGGGTTACTCACTTCGCACATTCACGGGTCATTCTACAACTGTCATGTCAGTGGACTTCCACCCTAGTAAAGAAGACCTTATCTGTTCATGTGATAATAACAGTGAGATTCGCTACTGGAGTATCAAGAATGGTAGTTGTGTTGGAGTCTTCAAGGTATAAAATGTGCCCTTCATCATATTAACAAAGAATCTCATGTAAAATCTTTATTTGAGCATTACTTTTGGACTTAGTTGCATTATCATTTTTTTTTTCTCAGGGTGGTGCTACTCAGACGAGGTTTCAGCCTCGCCTTGGAAGGCTTATTGCAGCTGCTGCAGAAAATGTGGTGTCCATACTGGATGTTGAGACTCAAGTTTGCAGGCTTAAATTGCAGGTTGGTGATGCTGTTATCATCAATAAGTTTCCTCTGATTGTTCATAAATTCATTATCAATAGCTTAATGGAGCACTGGGTTACTGCAGCAATACAAAAGGACCCAATGTTTTTTTTTTCCTTTTATTATTGGGGTTTACAAACTTGAAAAGTAGTCATGGTTAATCTTTAATAGGAAAGACCAAGTACTTTGAAAAGATAATTACTGATAACATTCCTATTTACCTGATTGTATCACATCCTTGTGTAAATAAACAACTTTCACTGTGCTAAGGCTACAACTATATTGTAAGATGTGCTATTGTGTCTTTGTTTGAATTATCGTGTGGTTATGAGGTGAAACTTCCCCAATAGATCATCTTTATTCTTTATATTGACGAATTTATTTGCTTGTTCCCATGGAATAACCAACTCTGTGTGCTCATTCCACTCTTTAATTTTTATTGTGTATAATTTTTTATTATTGCAGGGTCATAAAAATCCTATCCATTCTGTCTGCTGGGATCCGTCTGGTGAGTATCTGGCATCTGTGAGTGATGACTTGGTCAGAGTGTGGACAGTTGGCTCTGGCAACAAAGGCGAATACATTCATGAGCTAAGCTGTACAGGCAATAAGTTTTACACCTGTATTTTCCATCCTACTTACTCGTCTCTGCTGATCATTGGCTGTTATGAGGCAAGTCCTTTTTTCTTTTTTTTTTTTATTTATTTGTTTTTGCTTCTTTAGTTTTGCAACTCTTGGATTAGATATTAAAGTTCATATCTGAACGTCATCTGATGTGGGCCTTAAGTGCATTTGAAAGTGCAAGTTATTCCTTGGTGTGTCACCTATTATGCATGTGGAAAACCTCTAGGATACAGATCTGTTAGCGTTAATGTTGTTGATTGAAGAGAATTAAATGGGACTTTTTAATGCTCAACTGGCCGACTTATCCTTTTCTTGTCTTCACTTGGTTTTCCAGACCCTGGAGCTTTGGAACATGGCTGAAAACAAGACAATGACTCTACCCGCACACGAGAAACTGGTATCTTCTTTGGCTGTGTCAAATATTACTGGTTTGATAGCTTCTGCTAGTCACGACAAGTGCGTCAAGCTCTGGAAGTGATTTCATTGCTTTATTGGGTTTTCCTTACTTTACTGTCAACGCATATATATAATATAATATACATTTAAAGATAATATCTGCTTGTAAACCAGCTACCAGGATTTGACAGTTGATTTTCTAGCTGTTTATATAGGCTAATGGTTGTGGCCTGTCTAGTAAAACGGGCTTTTTGATTTTGTCCATTTCGCATTCCATGCTAACCCTCTTGTAACCCCAGAGATTTCTATTCTTGTGCCTTTAACTGAATGATCCCGAAAGGACGATGATGACGCCTACAATTACATTTAAAACTTACGAAGTTTTGTCATTGTAAATGCAACATATATATAGTATATGAATGCAATGGTTAGATAAAAATATTACTCTCAATTTTCTGTTTTCATCTGTATGTTAAGTATGGATAATTTTCAGTCTGGATGACTTGCTCTCTGCTCCTATGCTCTTCTATAGGTCTTTTGAGGGATTTACTTTCAAACCCTTAGCATTTCCTGTTCAATTTCTTGCATTGATGCAATTTTAGGTCTTGAGGATTTTGGAACTCCCTGTAGCCTAATTCAGGAGTTTGAAATGATGAATTTTTGAATGTTAACCTAGTTTTGCTTACATTTCAAAAAGGAATGTCAACTACCTACCTATGCTTACAAGTATGCTCATTAAACTCATAACGAACTGATGGGGTCACAAGGCATTAAAAGATGGGTTCTGAAAGAAATGAAGAAGGGGCATGTAAATTACCGGCTGTAACTCTAATGAAGATATCTTAGTCATCAAAATTTTATGAACTCTAGTGCCTTGTGGAAATGTGTTGCCTTAACATCAAGGTACTCTTTCCATGACACAGAGTGATACAGTATTGGATGGTCGAAGTCTATGAGCTTCAGTGGTGTTGATATCTTCACATTCTTTGGGGGACCATAGAAATAAGCAATGGATATGCGGTGATGTTTGTTGTTGACTAGGACTTGATGCTGTGCACTCTTGAACCTTCCGTTGGAGACTATGTGCATCAAATCACCGACATTTACCACCAGTGCACCCTTCACTGGCTGCACTGCCACCCACCCAAAACCTTCTGCTAGGACTTGCAGGCCACTTACATTCGCACTTTCATGCAGCAGAGTGAGCAAAGATGAATCTGAGTGAGGAGCTAGACCCATGGCTCGGTCCGGCTCAGGGCACACTGGGTATGAGTTCAGCTGAATAACATCCTCCGGCTGATCATCTTTGGGTCTAAACCACTTGACATCTTCTGGGCTCAAGCCTAGTGACTTGAACATAAGCCCAATTATCCTCTCACTTGCTGCCTTTATTTCCCTTTGGTACTCTTCCATTACCTCACTACACATGAAAGTATATAAACCAAATCACTATACGTTCGTATTTGTAGGAAAATATTTGCTTATAATTAAATTAAGAGAAAATTATACCACTTATTACTTTTTTATTTTCAATTTCAAAAATGTCCCCTTTTATTTAAAACTTTTAAATATGTTCTTTTAGTATTTT
>CANXYI010604833.1:0-15024 GCA_948208565.1 Hura crepitans
GGAATTTTAAAATAAATGGTGCAATTTTTTTGACATCGTTTGGTATTTTTTGGGTTTTCAGTAGAACTGCAATTTTTCCAAAATTTTTCTAGCCTAGTTCTCGAAGGAATTAGGCAATGAAATTTTATAGGCCTCTAATTGAATATATTTGAGGATTTTAGAAATAAACATGATAATTTTTGGAGGTCTGAGCGGCCATATAAAAATTTCTGAAGTTCTGTCGTGAACCGAGTTGCTGTAAAATGCTCGATTTTTAATTCGGGTACTTCCTAATGGAATTTCACTGCAAAATTGTGTAGACATGAAATTGAGGTCAAATGATGAATTTAGGAATAAATGGTGCATTTTTTTGATAACCGTGTAATTTTTTAAAAATCCCCGAAGTTAGCAGCCCCTATGCTCGGGAATTTGAATTTTGGGTTGCTTGGGAACTCTGAAACGCGAACCGAGGCTACTCCAACTTTTTTCAGCCATTGAACCACGTGTCCAAAACTTGTGGCAGCCATTTGGCCATCACTTTCATATTAAACCATTTTTTTCATTTCTTTATCTTTCCTCCCCCATGTCTTTCTCCTTCAAGAATTCTAGTACGTTTTCTTCTTTGTTTCCCCAATTCAAGGACCATTTTTGTTCTGTATATCCACCAAATTGCCACCAATAGACAATAATTCAAGTGAGAAATCATATGTGAAGGTGGAGAAGGCATCAAAGTGATGGAGTAACAAGTGTTGGGTAAGCAATTCTTCTTAGTTTTCATAGGGAGTCCTCTTATTCTCCTCTTTTGTAAGTTTATATCTTCTGCAAAATTCTGATCAAAGTTTTTATCCTTTCAATGGCTTGGAAGGAGGGGAATTAAGGGAGCATTTCATGGCTTGTTAGGTCAGCTTCAAGTGGAGGAAATAGATAAGGAGGATCAACAAAGAAAAGAATTCCTAAGAGCTAAAGGTTGCTGGATTTTCAAGACAAATTAAAGGGTATATGAATTTAATCCATTTTTAGCATGCCTTAAATTCTTTTAATGTGTTTTGGATGTAATGATAGGGTAAAACTTTGAAATTCAACATGCCTTAAAATTTTCTAATGTGTTATTAATGTAATTGTGGCGTGAAATATTGAAATAACATGAAAACTATGTGTGTGGATGCTGCTATTGTGATTTGTGTGTGTGTGTGTGTGTAGGTGTATTATGGTGTTGATTTAGGTACGGGAACAGGGAGTGTATGGAGGTGGTGTGTACCTAAAGGAAACATTAGTATGGGTGTGATTTAATGATGGCACCTAATTATGCTTAGTTTCTTGTAAGAGTAGATTAAGGAATGCTTATGGGATGTGAGATGAGCGTCATAATGTATAAGGAAAAGAAAAGTTATGGTACCAAATAAAAGGGCATAGAGAGAGATGTTTAGGGACTAAACTAAATAAAGTAATGATGGTTGAGTGGAGAACTAAAAAATGTGAGGGTAAGGGTGTGTAATATGCATTGGAAAATTGAAAAAAAAGAAAGAATAGGGTAACGTGAGGTGGATGTAGTTATTGGGAAAGTATATTATTAGCCGTTGAATATAGTGGCTAAAGGAATCGAAGGAAAATCCAACGATTACATGCTACACGTGAACCAATAATAACATATAGGAATAACGTGACTAAAGGGGCCATAATTAGGTATTATGAAGCTAGTGATATAATGTACCCTTTAGAGTGGAAGGGTATGCAAGGTATGGCATGTGTAGGAGGTGGATAGTATGAGCTTATGTATGTCAGGTGTGTGAGTGTTACTTGGAGGCTAGATCACATAGGGAGGATAATCCTAAAGTGTAGCTCTAAGTAATGATTTATAGTCGTATGTTAGCTTAATAATTCATAATATGTAAGTGTAGTAACTATTAGGAAGTGTATACTTAGGTCAATAAATGTAAGTGGGTCGAAAGGAGGGTTAAGGAAGATAAATACAATACACACAAATGCTTTATATTTAAGATATGAGAATAATGCCACTAAAAGAGTTGCTTATACACTGTGAAGGTTATAAATAATCCACTTATGAGAACAATGTAATTAAAATAATAACAATCATGTGCTATTAAGGCAACCAAATGACTCTTATGTAAAGGTAAAATAACATGGTATGTAAGGCTTGAAATGATGAGTATAACTTCTGATGAAATTTCAAATGCCAAACATTGTGACTTAAGCTTGTGCCCAGGAAGGGGCTATTTGAGACTAGAAAATGAAAGGGCAAGAGTGCCTAGTGTGGCCTATTTAGATGGCATAATTGAACATGACATTGTAATCATATAGCATGGCTTGAAAGCCTAGGAATTTGCCTAATGAGTGTTTGGCATTAGGCATATGAACTATGCAAATTCATAGTCGAAAATTAGACTGAGAAAGGATACAAATTGGCCTTAAAAACAGCAATTAAGTGCAAATCAAGTATGGAACAAAATTGAGAATAATATACCTTCAATATTGGTAACTATAAGAATTAAAAATAATATTAGGAATTTACCTGGTATAGCCTAATTTTGGCCATACCAGACCGAGGTAAAAATCAAACTGTAAAATAAAATTCCTAACTGACTGTTTCAACCTAAGAATATTTTAAAAAGCTAATTTGTAAAGAAATAACTAGAAAGTGAGTTGCTTGGCCCATTAGTTAGACACCCACTAGATATGTTGACTGGTCAACTAGGGATAGCACAGTTGCTAGGTGGTAGGTCCTTCTGGGGCCTACTGCCCTATGTTGTTTGTGATGGGTGTAGCCACCAAGATTGTATGATGTACCCTGCACGATTATTGAGGTATATGTGGATATTGGGAGTGGTCTATGGATGGGTCTCTACTATCCACCTTTGTGCTACTGATTGCTATAATTCATAGATATTGGGAGTGGTCTACGAATGGGTCCTTACTATCTGCTAGTTTGGTATTAGGAGTGGTCTATAGACGGGTCCTTACTATCGGGTGAGGTAGGTGCAGTTACTTAGGCCCTAAAAGTAGGCCACTGCATAGGACGCATTCCGCTATTCGATGTCTTAAAGTGTAGTCTACCTAGTTGGGCCTAATCCTAAACTTAAATATTATTACTTTTGATTAATTAATTAGTTAAATGAATATGATGTCCCCAATTAAATGAAGGAGATATATGAATGAACTACTGTAATTAATTGACTACGATTATTACACAAACATATATGTGAGTGTTTGAGAATGACATTAAAAGAAAAGTATACAATGTGCATAATTTTAATGGAGGCTATGTTTTCATTATTCTTAATATAAAGGTTAAATAGCTATCTAAACCACGTGATAAAATTAGTGCAGTGACCTAGAGGTAATTAAATTGCTAAAAGATTATAATAATATATAACTTAATGCAGAGGAAGATAAATTTTTATTTGACCTCAATATGTAGGAACTCATAATATGTACACACTAAACATAATGTGTTTAATAGGTGAGACATACTTTTAATTGATTAAATTCACCACTGAGTTTTATACTCAGTGTACCAATGTTTTGGTGCATAGGTAAGCAGGAATAGCAGGATAGCCTTGAGACAAGTGTAGTGTAGCAGTAGAACCAGCAAGGGAGATGATTTTTAAGTGATGTAATCTATGTAATGGCACTCATGTAACAACTGTAGGTTATGTGTCCAGCATGCCTAATAATTGCTGTGGTTCTGTAATTTATTTAAAGTATAAATTTGTATGAATAGCTTTGGCATAAATGAATAAATACTTGTGTGACTTGTTACTTAAGTTTTATATTGAGATTGAAAGTAGGGCTTGAGGCCCAAGTGATATTGGTATATGAAGGATTGAACAAGAAGGATGGTAGGATTGGAAGTGCACTGACTATCGGGTTTCTTCAGGGATCTGATAGGGGTGTTACATTGCCTTTGGAGTTTGGGCTTGAAATTTTATGAGCCTTTTTAATGGGCTAATCGAGGATTTTTAAAACTAAAATGAGTATTTTTGGAGGTCTATAGAAGTTAATATGAATTTTTAAAGTTTAAAAAGAAATCAAGGGAATACGGACCGTCAGATCGCTATATGTCGTAATTTGGGCTGTCCACCTCATTAATATAAAAGGGTCCACACATGTGAGAGTGTCACAT
The DNA here is from genome assembly GCA_948208565.1 of Hura crepitans. Taxonomy (NCBI): domain Eukaryota; kingdom Viridiplantae; phylum Streptophyta; class Magnoliopsida; order Malpighiales; family Euphorbiaceae; genus Hura; species Hura crepitans. The sequence goes on from CANXYI010604833.1 coordinate 4,121, forward strand.
GTGCAAACCCATCTCTCCCTCTCCATTTTCATTAAAAAGCCAACGCCACCTTCCTTCCACCATTCCACCATTTTCTCTTTGTCTCTCCTCTCATACACCACTAAATCTCACAAAAATTACATGCTTTGGACCCTCCATAACCCTTAGAGTCTAATCCAAGTGGAAATTTTGCAAAAACTTGCTTAGAAAGAGAGAAATTCATTTGAGATGAATAGTACCAAAATCTAGTGTAAGTGGTCATTTCCTAATTTTTATTTTTGTTTTAGGTAGCTTAGGTGATTCTAAGAGAAATCGTGTTTTTAGATTTTAAATTGGAGCTATGTAGAATTTTTGGAAAATTTTCTAAGTTGAAATTATGTATGTTTCGGCCAAAGAGAAAGAAGTGAAGGAGAAGCCCATTCAAGGCCTTAAAGTGGTAAAAAAAGGGTGTTTTCACACCTTAAGTATGTGGAATTGTTATAATTGATGCATGCCATATGAGTTTGTATGTATTTGTGTGTGTGAATGTGTATTGAATTCCTAAAAGTTAGGGTTTAACATGGAATTAATGTAAATTGATGGTGTAGTTATGTTTATGGCATGGAAATAATGGGGTATGTATGATTTGGGTGAGAGAAGATAAGTGTAAGTGTGTGCACTTGTAATGACCGAAATGTGTGTATGTGTGTATGTTGTGGTATGTGTACATGTATATGACATAAGATGTATGGCATGATATGTAAATGGCATGAATACAAGGATAAGAAAATGAAAAGAAGAAATAGGATGAGATAAATAATGAATTAATGATTCATGACCTACAATGTTGTGTAATAGTGTCACATGAAATGGCATAAGAAAATGGTGATTAGCATGTGGAAATAATGGCATAATGGTGATAGATAAATTGATGATAATATTGATGTATAATGGTTGAATAAGGAATGAGTTAATGTTTAGTAGACAAAATGGCATAGGAATGATGGTAGTAAGAAATGACCATATGAATAGTACTTAGTACAAATATGACCAAATGAATAGTACTTTTATGGCAAATGACCTGTAACTGGGAAAAGCACGTAAGTGCACCCTTGTTGTAAATATGGGATGTTAGTAATGCTATAACCATTAAAAGATGATAGGTAATTGAATAATAATGATTAATCAGTCAGTTAGGTCCATTAGTTAAACACCCACTAGATAGGTTGATCGATCAACTAGGGAGTTAGCAGCTGCTAGGCAGGTTGGTCCTTCTAGGGCCACTATTGTATAATGGATATGGTGGGTGCAGCCATCGAGGTTCTGATGTCGAGCCCTACACACTCGAGTATTGGGAGGTCCCACAGGGCTGATCCTTGCTACCCATTGGATTTATTGTGGATATTGGGAGGTCCATAGGGCTAATCCCTGCTATCTACCAGCTTGATGATGGACATAATGATTAGGATATTGGGGGGTCCCATGAGGTTGATCTCTGCTATCCCCTTGCAGATATTGGGAGGTCTATGGATTGATCCCTGCTATCTGCCTATTCGGTACTAGGAGGTTCCACGGAATTGATCCCTGCTATTGGGCCATGTAGATGTAGCTACCGAGGTCTAGAATATAGGCCATTACATAGTATATATCTCGCTATCCAGTGTCTTAAAGCATAATCTATTTGTCATGGACCTAAATGATTAAGTAATGGCATAAATGTAATATAGCTTGACTGAATAAGAATGTGGAATAAATAAAGATTAAAACTGGATAATGGTACTCACTAGAGAATACAAGAACAGGTTACTTGCATAACAAGTTATTGTAAATGGTAACATTTAAAAGGTGAACATATGCTAATGCTGCATGTAATGACTTTACTACTTATGTTATGATGCATCTTATACCGTTTATGTAGATACACATGCATGACATGCATTTCTTATATCAATTCCACCACTGAGTGTATACTCAACGTGTTGGTGTTTCGATGCACAGGTTATAGACGAGATTAGCTGGCTAGCCTCCTCAATTGCAATATAGCTGTTTGCTTTTTGGGTAACTTTTCTATACTTTTTGGGAGATGTTAGTAGTGGCACTCATGTACATGTTTAGATATATATAAAGACATGGCCCTAGATATTATATAGTGTGAACATGTAGTTAATGGTTGTATAATCAACATAAATAGATATGTGTATATCTAAGTAAGTTCTATAGTATGACTATGATGTATGTTTAATTGTTGTGGGCCTAAGACCCTATGTTGATACTGTTGACTGTATGTGATGAGATTTAGGGGACCAGAAGAGTCCATGAGTTGTGGAATATGTGGGTGATATTTATAAAAGTGTTTTCGTGCAGGAAAAATTTTTGGTTTTTTACTCGAATATCTGTTATGCTATCCAATTTTTTGTAAGATGGATAATAGACTAAAAATAATGTTTTATCAGACTAAAATACTTAGTACTAAGAGGTCATACAATAATATCAACAAATCGGATAAGGTACAACATAAAATAGTAAAAGGCCACAAGTGTTAAATGAATGAAGGTTAGGAGTAGTTTAAAGAGGGGTGACTTGTAGGAAGTAGCACTCTTTTTTTGTTTCCTATGTAAATAGGCAGGGGATGTTACATAAAATGTCACCCGCTATCCTAGAATAGAATAAAGCCTTAGAGACTTTATATCATTTAGTGCGAGCTTGTTCTTCAAAAATCTCCCTTAGATGGAAGATAATGGTATGGGCATAACGTGAAGAATAAAATCATATTAGGATATGCTTATGCTCATGAAATTCATTAATTAGGTCTTTAAATAATCACATTTATCTCCCACTATTTTATTATGAATCAATAACACTCATTGATTAATTTGAAAAAACTTCTTGAAAGTTTTCCTAGCGGTTCAGTATCCATATACTATTCGAATTTGACCTTAAGTATGCTCAACAAGCCAATTTCGAATTTCATGGTAGGTTTTTCTTGAACCAATTGTGTGACATACAACTATTGAATCATTAGGTTATCAACTCCTAATACATGCATATCATATGTGCATTTCCCTAATCTTGCTTCCAATACCATTAACCTTGAGTATGCTTAACAAATTAATGTATCCGTTAAGATAAACCCAACCATAATAATTTGAACACATTCAATATAGAATAGGCTTAAGTATGCTTAACAACCCAATTCTAAAAAGAACTCTGGTTTAACCCACTATGATGGAAGGCTTGTATGTCTTAATATTATTAAGGGATTTGCTATATTAAGTCTCATCATACATGATTGTTGTGCTTTGGCATGCATATGGCATATACATAATGTAAAACATATGGCAATCACAAATTACACGATCTAGTGATGGGTATTTCTATATTGGTTTTCTTGAGCGACTGAGAAAAACCAATTTGGAAGAAAACCAATTTAGGCAAAACCCTAGGTAGATGCTTGAATTACAACCCATAAAATGAAAATTTTAAATTACAACACTTATAATATTCTTTATCATTGGGCTTCTATTTTGGCACAACCTTCTTGCTTCATAGCTACTTGTACTTCTTTCTAATATAAACCTATGTAATCTAATTAAATAAATTCTTTGTCAAGAATACATTAAGTTACATTTGAGGGGAGTAAGATGAGAAGAGAAACCACATTAGAATATATTAGGAAGGCAGGGACATGCATGCCCTATTTAACCAAAATAAAATCATGCATATGAACAATCATATTTATCATAAACCCATTTTCTAGTTTATCATGCCAAAACATATACTGTTACATTCAATTTTAATACATAAAATGTCCATACATAATTCGATTTACATAAAATTACAAATCTTGAATTTCGTGTCTTTTAAGGAATTTTAAAAATGACAAATTTTTGATTAATTACTAATATGGAATTTTAGACTTTATTAATCTCATTAATATTCTTAAAATCCATATTTGATTTGTTTTTAATCATGAAAACTCTTTCATATAAAAATAGAAAATTTAATCACATTAAATTCAACAAAACTTGATTTTACATATCCTTTTAATTATTAATTCTCATTAATAATTAATCATGCAATTACAATTATTTAATCACATTAAAAAATCATAATTACATCTATTCAAAAATAAAAATCATCAATCCAATTGATATTTTAACATTTAAAATGTAAAAGTGAAAACTATACATTGTAGAAATTTATAGTGCATAAAATGGAATTGATTTTCAATCTATTTTAATGAATCAATTCCATATGCTTTAGAACTAATTCCAGTAACCTTTTGTATCAACCAAAATCTGCTTATTGGTCATACCAACTTATAGCTAATTCAAGAGACAAAACAATTCTTTATTGTGAATCTATATGGTCAAGAATATGACTATTAAATAGAATTATGCATCTTATGGAAATAAAATTGATTCCAATCACTCAAATTTTAAATACACTTCATAAATATCTCATATTTATGAAATATCAAATCTGGAATTACAAAAAACTAAAATAATTTGGAGAACTAAAGTAAACTCTAATTTTTCATTAATTTGAAAATAGATTAAGTGTCTTTGGTTCATATGATTTTTATTCAACTTCTATATAATTTTTTCACTATCCATATTTCAAATCAACATTTAAATCATTGATTTGATGATTTCTTAAACCAAAAAAATAAATTAATATCATCAAGAACAATATAGATCAATAAAAATCGTTTATACCATACTTTACAGTAAAATGCAAAATCATTATAGTTAACTCAAAATTGAATCAAATTAGTTTTTGATCTAATTAAATCATAAATAAACACTTTAAGTATGACTTAAATTGGTAAAAATCATTAAAATTGATCAAGCAAAAATCGCAATAAAAAAATCCTCAAAGGCCGAATTATGAAGAAGAAAATAATTAACCGTATTTGATACGGGCTTTGATACCACTGCTTGTTTTAAAATGGAGTTTGAAAATTAAATGTAATAGAAATTTAAAATTTTAAAACCATTACCATGAATCAATTGCATTAAATACAATTAATCAATAACTTAAAAGCTGTAACATACCACACATATAGCCTGGAATATATAATAAAATAATTTTTATGTGTGTACATGCATGAGAAATAATAAAAAACATTTTTAGGATTTTAAAATAAACAAATATTTTCATAAAAATAATTAAAATTTGAATTTTTGAACATTTGAGGATTTAAATACATAAAAATGATTTTCATGAGGACTATAAGTGAAATTTGGTTATGAGCCTATATGGACTATTAGATTGGATTTGAGTGGTTAATCCTAGCCATTGGTTCCTAAAGGTATAAATAGCTTAATTTTGATTACAATTATAGTTAATAGAAAAAGAAAACTGTTTAAAATTATTTTCTTTTGCCATTTTTATTCTTAAAGTTATAAAAGCTTTTTGTGAACCTTTTTTGCAATGTAATCCATTAAACCATGGCAATTCATTGTGTATTGACATATTTTTCTATTTTTAAGTGTGTTATTGTGTGTGTATATCTTATTTTCTACTTGGGTTATGGTGAAAAAGAAGAAGAAGTGGAAGCAAGGAAGTGAAAAGCCAAAGGAAAGGCAGTGGTTAGAGAGTAACACATTTAGAATGATTTGTGCTCCCTAGAATAGTATGTGCATAAATTAATTTCAGTTTTCCTCTTTGAATTTCTTGTTAAGTTGTATTTTACATTTTTGACTGTAATTACTTGATTTTTGGTGCAAATTTATGTTAATTGTGCGTAATTGAGTTTTAATGGATGATAAAAATGTGTTAAAATACTTGTATCATAAATTGGAATAGTCCGAGACATGATTTGGCATGTTAAAGAGTGAGTTCATGTGCTTTTGCTTTTGATTTTTGCGAGAAATTTGTGTTGACTTTATTCAGATTTTAGGCCTTATGGCTATGACCCCTAAGGGCACACGACCATGACCTCCTTCAAGTAACACATATGTGATGATTTCTTCTTCTAACTTCTAATAGTTTGAAATATTTGTTAAGCCTTTTGTTCTAACAACTTTGCATGAGTTTTAATCCTTATAAAACATGACTAATTATTTGAATTAAGGCTTAATATGTGTATGTATAGAGATGTTGTTAAATGGGGATTTATGGATTATGTGATATAGAAATTGAAGGATTATGTGGAATTAAATGTCTAAAATGAATATGATTCTTTTAATTAGATATATTGAATTGTGGCATGGTGACTCTATTATGTAAAGTGAGAAGGATATTATATAATATGTGACATGACAAATGTGTAATGTGAACAAACTATGAGACTTGATGGCTATGTAATATGAGGCATGTAGAGATATGATGAAGTTATGTCCGAATTTGTAACATGAGATCCCGTGATGAAATTAGAACAATGTGACATGTTGAAACACTATGACCAAAATGTGTAATTATGTGATAATTAAACATGGACACAAAGCATGAGATGATTTGCATGATAAAGTGGAAACAAATGAACTATGCCCATATATGGCTAGGCTATTGATAGCATTAAGATACGATAGCAATGCTTCGTCTTACGTGATTTTGTGGGTACAACCATGTAAACTCAGCTTGAGTACTGTATGTTATTTATAGCTCTTCGAAGTAATTGTGATATTGCGGTAATGGCTACATACCATATAGGATATGGTGGGTATGGTTGGGTAAACTCAGCTTAAGTACTAGACATACATGTGTATACCCGTTATATAGTTTATTTTAGTTGAGATGTACATTGGGCTAATTTAACCAAATATAAATGAGATATTATGAGTTATCTAAAATGAGATTAAGATAAGCATATAGGTGAGACTTAAAATGAATAATAGATGGTGTTGATTTGAGCATATGCTTGCTTGAGATTTAAATGTGACCAACCTTAAAGGTAAGTTTAGGTAAGATCATGCATGGTTATCTGTGTTTGTTTTTATGACAATGTTAGTGAGTTTTCTTTATATATGATGTGTTGGTGGTGAGGTAAACCAAAGTTTTTTGTGCACCACTAAGAATTTCACTTAGCGCATTGGTTTTCCACGTATAGGTTATAGTTGAGCATCGATAGAGGAGGTACTACATGAGAGATTCCTGTAGCTGTCTTTGGAGCATGCATTTCATGAGTTATAGTTCATCTTGATTTTATGTTTATAAAGACCTTTTGTATTTGGATTTTTTTCAGTATTCTTGTAAACATTGTGAGAATAATTTTTTTAAATCTTGAGTTGTAATGATTACATATTTTATGGAATTTTTTTGAATGTTAAACACAAAGATGTTTTCTCTATTTCTTTCATAAGTATTATGATGAGAAATGATATAAATGTTGAGTATGTGATGAGAATGAATTGTGAGAATAAGATGTGTATAAGTTATAATATAGATGTAAATATAATCATATAGTGTATCCGATAGCTAATGTGACACTCATCCATTTGGTAGTTTCAATCACTGGAGGAGGGGCTTTGATTATATGGTATCAGAGCTAGGTTTAGATGGTTTTGTATTAGGTAGCTAGGTTAGGCTATAATAAACTTAGGGTCATGTGTCTGACATGTGTACATGTGTAAATGCATTTGTGTGATTGAGGTATGCATGCCATTGCATTTTATGTGTTGAGTTGCAGTCGTTTATGTAAGTGCTCTCTATCGATTTTAGGTGTGATATATCTAATGACTTGATAAGAGTTATTGATGAAGAAATAAAGAGTCGAGCCCTAATAAGCAGGAATGACCTAGAGGGGCCTATTGCCTTTAACCCAATACCAGTAAAACCATAAGCATAAAATTAGCAAGTGATGCTTCCCACCTTATAGAGCTCCTGAGACAGGCTACAAGAGTAGTACTTTAGCCATTGCCTCTGCCACCTCAGCCATAACTAGCTCTTTATAGGTGATCCATTATAAAGTAACTTTAAAAAGTTAGTGTGAAGGAGTTTTGTGGCCTCAAGATGGATGATTCAACTATTGTAGAGTATTGGCTAGATCACATTATGAGAGTGCTTAAGCAAATGGAGTGCTAAAAAACAGAGAGTCTGATATGTGCTAAATCTTTTCATTAGAAAGAGGCACATAATTGGTGGGTGACCATGATAAGAGGAAAATTAGCTGAGATAATCACTTAGGAGTTCTTTTAGGCGGAGTTTAGGAAGTGGTACATTAATGAGACTTACAAAGAGGCGAGGTATAAGGAATTTCTACAACTGAGGTAGAAGCAGATGACAGTGTCTAACCATGAGAAAGAGTTTTATAGGCTCTTTAAGTATTCAAAAGACATGTATGTGACTGAGGTTGTAAGGTGCAAAAAGTTTTAGGCAGGGCTAAATTATGAGACTAGAGTGCATATGGCTAGCCTCCAGATCAAAGAGTTCTCTGAGTTGATATATATAGCCCTAGAGATTGAAAAGATCAATAAAATAGGAGAGAAGTGGAGGAACATAGACAAAAATAAGAAGTCAAAGGGTTAGATGAGTGCTCTTTTTGTTGCCAACAAGAAGTAGAAGGGATTGGTGATTTAGAGTTATACTCAGGGTTAGAGTCAGAAGACTATTGAGGGGGCTTCCTTTAGGTACAAACTAGCTATGAGAGATTATAGGGTTGTATCTATGGCAAACACAATAGGATTTATTACTAAAGGTGCATTTATACGACTTTGTGAATATTGTGGTAGACACCATGGTGCAGTGTGTTGGCACAAGACTAGTGGGTGCATTGAGTGTGGAGCAACAAATCATAGATTTAAGGATTGCTCTAAGAGGATTGAGGAGGAAGAGAAGTAGACACATGGTACTAGGGTCGCTGCTCTTGTTAGGAGAAGGCTTGGGAGATAGGAGATAACTAGAGCACTATAGTGAGCCATTTTCAAGATTGTACTGAGGCTCAAGGCTTAAGCTTTAGCTTGCTAGTATGCCATACGAGCTCATGAGGAGAAGGATACACCTGATTTGATTATTGGTACATTTTCTTTTTTTTTATTCCTCTATATATACATTGATTGATCATGGTTCCACTTATTCATATGTTTGCACTAGTTTGACACATAAGTAGAATTTTAAACCTAAACACCTTGAGCACGATATATAAGTAACCAAACCAGTGGGCCCATAGTGTTATTATGAATCGAGTGTTTAAGGGTTGTCTTTTGAGATATCAATAATATGAGTTTGCAATAGTTTGATTGAATTACCATTCAATGAGTTTGATGTGATATTGGGCATAGATTGGTTGTATAAACATTAGATTATGGTAGACTGTAGGCTTAAGAGAATTACTCTTAAGGCTTCTGATAGTGATAAAGATGTGGTTATTATGGGTGAGAGGTTAGATTTCCTCTTTAATGTGATCTTACTACAGTAGCTAGAAAGCTGGTGAGAAAAAAAGTGTCAATAAAGTGGAACCTAGAGTTAAAGATATACCATCTATGTAAGAGTTCTAGGATGTGTTTTATGAGGAGTTGCCTATAGTACCACTTGAGAGGGAGGTGTAGTTTAGTATTAAGTTTTTTCCTAGTGCTGCACTTATGTCTATAACACCATATAAAATGGCACCTATAGAACTTAATGAGTTGAAGATTCAATTGCAAGAACTCTTAGATAATGGTTTCATATGCCCTAGAGTATCTCTTTAAGGAGCACCAGTTTTGTTTGTGAAGAAGAAAGATGGGAGTATGAGATTGTGTATTGATTATAGGTAGCTAAATAAGTTAATTATGAAAAACAAGTTTCCTTTCCCAAGGATGGATGATTTGTTTGACTAGTTAAAGGGAGCAAGAGTGTTTTCTAAAATTCATGTGATGTCTTTGTATTATCAGCTAAGGTGAAAGATATAGATGTGCATAAAACGTCTTTTAGGATGAGATATGGGCATTATGAGTTTTTAGTGATACCTTTTGGATTGACTAATGCAACTAGTTCATTTATAGACCTTATGGATTAGGTCTTTCATCCATATTTAGACTAGTTTATGGTGGTTTTCATTGATGACATATTGGTGTACTCTAAAAATAAAGAAAACCATAATAAGTACTAGATCTTTCATTCATGTCTAGACCAGTTTGCAATAGTCTCATTGATGAAATATTAGTGTACTCTAAGAATAAGAAAGACCATGATAAATACTAAAGATTAGTGTTACAGAAGTTGAGGGAGAAATAGCTGTATGCCAAGTTTAGCAAGTGTGATTTTTGGCTTGATAAGGTAGCTTTTTTTAGTTATGTGATATATGTTGACAGGATGAGAGTAAACCTTGAAAAGGTTGAGGCTATGATAAGTTAGAAGCCACTTAAGAATGCTACTAAAGTTAGAAGATTCCAGGTTTAGTTAGGTATTGTAGGCACTTTATGAAGGGCTTTTTCCTTATAATGCCTCCTTTAACCAAGTTGTTGCAAAAGAATGCCAAGTTTAAGTGGAGTGATAAGTGTCAGGAGAGCTTTGAGAAGCTAAAAAAGATGTTGACTCAAGCTCCATTCTCACTCAACCATAGTCTAGGAAAGATCATGTGGTTTATAGTGATGCATCTCACAATGGTCTTGGGTGTGTGTTGATGTAACAGGGTAAGGTAGTAGCTTATGCTTTGAGATAGCTTAAGCCTCACAAGAAGAATTATCCTACCTATGACCTTGAGTTAGTAACAATTGTATTTGCTTGAAGATCTAGAGACACTACCTTTATGGTGAGAGTTGTTTCATTTATACAGATCATAAGAGCCTTAAGTATTTGCCCACTCAGAAAGAGCTCAACTCGAGGCAAAGGCAAAGATTAAGTTGCTTAAGGATTATGATTGTGTAATCAACTACCATCCTAGCAAGGCTAATGTTATAGCGGATGCCTTGAGCTAAAAATCTTTAGCAAGTATGCTTTAATGAGATTTGAGTTTTTATTTAGTTATGTGTACTTTTGAAGGTTTGATGATGATATGTACCATTGTGTTTCATTTATGTGTA
>CANXYI010604836.1:0-11388 GCA_948208565.1 Hura crepitans
GGCATTAAAATCTCAGATTTAGAGGGTAATGAATTTTCAGAGCTAGTCAATGCAAACAGATTGAAAAAGTACTTTTGCTAAAAAAAAAAGGAGTCTGTTAAGCTGAAAACCCAAACAAAGGTGGCTTAAGTAAAAATTAGGACACCTTGATGAGGCAAAAACTCAACAGGGTGCTTTATGCAAAAATTAGAGGATCAGAGAGAAAATGGCCAATCAAGAAAACCTCTTCGAGGCTAGTTAGTAATGACAGTGCTGTCAATGGAAATTAATACATCCACTAAGATTAATCAGCTTAATTTTAAATGCAATCAATAGCAAGAATGCTTAGTTTTAATCATTAACATGTAAATTATCATTCAAGAAAGGGCCATACAAGTAAACAAGATCCTACATACATCGTTTCTTATTAGAACTAGAAGCATTGTCTATAATTTTCCTTTTTAAGTATAATGTTATATTTTCTTTAGCATCACTTAAAATCCATTTGTTATAGGAATCATCTGTATAAATAGTGTTATTTGTGTAATCAGGCACATCCCTCAGAATGGTGCATTTCTCCCACAAGTCAAGAAAGGAGCGCAAGAAGTGACGAGTCAGAAAACTGCTGCAGAACCCAAGAGGCTCAGTTGATACCCTTTGCACCAAACCAAACTACCGCAAGATGCGTGAAGGGCTATAAAAAGTGGCATGTCTCAATCTAACCAAAGGTACATAACCCACATGACAAGATAAAGTGAAGTGGCTAATTCTCTACCAAGGATACCTCCAGCGCAATAAGTTGACTGTGTCAAACCATGAGAGCCATTGATCGAAGGAACCACGCTTCACTGTAAGTTTCCTCACACAGTGATAACGAGAACTATACTTCGCCGAGAGCCTTTCAAGTGGTGGAGTAATCAGTTGCAATTTCTTTTGTAGCCAAATCTAAAAAAAAAAGGGAGTCATTAGGTTGGAAAATCCACAAAGGGCCACCTAAGCAAAAATTAGGCAGACTCACTAGTATAAAAACCGTCACAGGCATACTAGGCAAAAGTTAGGGTCATAACAAGGCTAATAAGATTACCTACAAGAGAAATGGGCTCCCTATCATGAAGTCCTCATCCATCCTCGACAATGCATCTAAACCATGAATAGTATCGGCCAAGAAAACACTAAAAGGGTTATGACTAGAGCATGTTGCAATAAGAATATGAAGTATCTTGAAGTCACAGTAATCATCACGAGAAGTAACATTAAGTAACTCCCAAGCAGACATAGCAAGACACATTTCACCCATTCTACTGAATTTATAAAGATCTGAAGAGCATGATCTAAAATCACCTGCAAAGAGATTAGACCTACCCTAGGTATAAGCTTACGGCATGAGATAGGAGGAATACCCACAGCTAGGACAATATCCATGGGATAGTCATCTTCAAAATAGGGTAAGGCTAGAGGGGTAATTAGTGTAATTTCATATTTCATGATTGCTGCAAACTCTTCTAAAGTGGGACATATTTCTTCCCGACCAAAGGTAAAGATGTGCAAAATAGGATTTTAGTATTGCGTAGCAGCCTATAAAAATTCAGGATCGATTCGGACTTTATTCAGAAATTTAAGGGCTATAAATGTGGTAAGAATAGGTGAAACCTAAGAAGTTTTAGATCCTAAAACCCCAAGCAATTTCGGATGAAAAGAAGACATGATGAATGAATGAGAGCATCAATAGGGGAAGGGTATTTATAGGCATTCCATTCCTTTTCCAGATAGGAGTAGGAATACAAAAGCACATGGAAAAGGTCCGTACGGACCTATATGTGACGTTGAGGTCCGCACAGACCTAGAAAGCAGATGCCTAAAAAGTGCTCATTCCAAGTCCATAGTCAATCATCCAATGTCCACACGGACTAAAAAGAATTCTTCCAAGTTTACACAGACCTAGAAAGAAGATGCCTAGAAGGTGCTCATACCATGTCCATGGTCAATCATCTAATTTCCATAAAGGCTAAAAAGAATTCTTCCAAGTCCGCACGAACTAAAGTGTCCCATTTAGGCATAAAACAATAAACGGTCTCAAAACTCCTACAAAAAAAGTAAAGCATGCAGAGATTGAATAGAATTGTGAAAGTAAAAAGTATTTTGAAAAAGAAAAAAGGCAGATTATATTATGTTCTACAATGTTAAGATAGGAAACTAAAAATCATATATTCATTAACAAAAGGAGGGGCCTCATAATCATGCCCACAAAATCATGAAATAGGAGGGGGTCATCATTAAGCCTAGGCTTCATCCTCTTCCTCTGTGTCCTCATCTTCTAATGAAATCACCAGCCTCTCAGCTATTTTATAGGACCTAATCTTCCTCCAAGCTTCACGTAATGCTGAAATGCGCCTAGACAGCTTGTCTTACAAATAGTGAAGGATCAATGTCCCATAATGCATATAACACATCATAGTATAACATATAGCATAGGGCATAACATGTCATACATGATAGAGATGAGCATGTATAACATACAAGTACATTGGCACACGAAGTACACAAATAACACACATAAAAGAGAAGGCACTCACCACTAGCATCCGAGTCTCCTCAATCATGGCTCTCCTAAAAGCCTCTATGACCCATGCAGTTTTTTCCATTGAAGCTTTCTTCACCTAATCAAAGAAAAAAAGACGTCAAGTATATGCAGAGAGAAAATCATAATGACAGAATCAAGAATCTTACCAACGTCATATCCTCAGGATCAAAGGTTATAGGCTAACTTTCCTAAATGTGAAGTTTGGCTGAAGAGAGTTCCCCATCAGTGCCATAACACATATAGATTAGCTTAGGTACATCTACTAGTGGTCCTATCACCTCACCAAAAAAAGACACCGGGCCAGATGATGATCCCGGGATATTGACTGGAGGAGGTGAGAATTGAGAACCTAGCGAGTTAGATGCAGTCTTTGGTCACTTTCTCGAGGAAGAGGGACTAACTGTAGAGACAGTAGTGGTTTACAGCACAATAGTGTACTAGTCAGAAAGACATCATGAAAGGAATAATAAAACATAATGCTTTTTCACCTGAGGTGAAGGAGGCCCTGTGGTGTAGGGAACCCGAGGAAGCAGATGAGATGCATCCTAAAAAACATAACCTTCATCACTATCCTCCACTAGTGTTACTCCAGGGATCCCGACTGTCATCCCCTAAATAAAATTCAAGTTGTCAATCTACCTCCCAAACAGCATAGACATAGGAGGCTCTAGAGGGATAAGGTGCATGTCAGGACCTAGGTGCCAACTGATTACTCATTCTCTTAGAAACCAACAATACATCTCAAGAATAGTCAGTAGCATGCGGCAAAAAGATAGGCCTCAAATAAAGCACAGAGAAGGGGGCAGCTCATCAATGTGAAAGACCTATTAGGCTAAGTTAACCTACATAGGTAAAATATTAGTAACATATAAACACTTACTGAAAGAAGCATTTTTTTATTTTCTATGCAGGAATCACTTACACCTACCTAAGCACGTGAGGTAAGATATTGGCGATGTTGCATCAAGGATGCCGCATTCTATGAACTTGAGATAGGTTGGACCCACCTATCCATCACTGGATAGTGTCGTGGCATATCAAGCTCGCAAGGGTAAGCTAATAAGTGAAGCTCGTAAGCCCAAACCTAAGAATCACAAAAGAAGCAAGACAATAATAAAAGCCTCTAAGGAAAAGGAACAAGGGAAGAAGGGAAGATTAGCTTACCAAAATGCCTGACACAAAGCCCTAGATAAAGCGATGACTCTTTTGAATTCGTATAACCATATCCAAACGTTGAAACATCCACCCTAAAGAGGAATTGCACCAATTCTAGCTCCCTATCTTATCCACGTCCTTCACTACCAGGAGGAAGCTCTAGCTCACCGTACCATTGGCATTAGCAAATAAAGTAGTGTCTAATAGGTATAAGACGAAGCAGCCCATATACTGATCTACTTCTAGCTCACTTGTAGGGGACTTTTCTCCCTACCTCTCTTGAAGATTCATGCAAAGGATGCTACCAGCTTGATCTTGGGGTATGAATCCTAATAGCTCTTTAACCTTAGGTAGTCATAAGGAAGGGTGCCGATAGTAAGCATTGAAAGCAATAGCACGACCAGTACATGGTGCCCCGATGATGAGCACCCAATCAAACGGTGTGATAGTTAGCTCGCCAAAGGATATGTGGAAGGTATGTGTGGTGTCCATCCACTAATCCAGCAAAACTCGTAAGGCCTGAAGATCACAGCGAAAGTCCCCGCCCATAAGGTGATTAATGAATGTCTGAAATCCTGTGGTCTACACTTTATTTTTCACCATCAAAGGCATAATAGAATACCACTATTGCGGACTAGAGAGGGTGCCTCCACATTTGAGACGTGTCTACAAAACCAAAAAAGAATAAAATAAGTAAAACAATTGAGAATCAAAACCTAAAGAAAAAGTCCTCACGGACCAAAATCCAGGAAGAATAAAGTTCACACGGACTAAAAATAAAGTCAAAGGTAGTCAAATACAAAGTCTTCTTGGACCAAATACACCTAAAGCAAATGTCTGCACGGACCAAAAATGCAGGCGAAATAAGTCCGTATAGATTAAAAAGGGAGTCAAAAGTTGTTAAGCATAAAGTCTGCACAGATCAAGATCCAATTAAATATAAGTCCGCATAGACTTCAATCAAGGGTCAAATTTTTTTATCAAAGTAAATTCGCATAGACTTTAAGTTAAAAGCCATAAGGCTACATGGATTTATCGCACTAAAATCTCACAAAGGCATAAAAACACAAAAACTGCAAGGAAAACTCAATCGAAGACACATAAGGGAGGAAAACTCACCTGCGGGTATGCCTCAGAACAAGTGTGATGGGCCAAATCTACCAAGAGAGGGGTCGAATCACTAAACACAATGCCATTGATAGGCACTGCATTCTTCAGATGGTTTACACCACAAATGGGACAAAACCCATAAGAAAAGGAATCAAAATGTCCTCTGGCAGAGGAGGAAAGGGTGCAGATCCTCCCTGTGGAAGGAGGACAATAGTAAAGGCATCCTCATTGAAAAGGGGGAATTCGAAGCATTTCCTGCTTGAGATGCCATGCTAAGGGTGTCTTGTTAAGAGAGAAGGAATAAAACTAAAGACTAAAAAATGGAAGAAATGGGAAATGGAGAAGAAAAAGGGATGATTATATCACTGATGCAATAAGTCTGCACGGACCTTCGAAACATAAGTCCACACGGACAAACGGTAACATAAAGTCTGCACAGACCTTCGGGAATAAAGTCTGCACGGACATATTCGAGATAGTCTACCAGAGTTAATAATAAATCTACATGGACCTAGAGTCACCAAGATCTAAAAAGGTTAAATTCACTTTATTTCTATCAAAATTGACATTTCATTTCTTTCTTGCATAATCAATTCAGAATTTCAATGTTCAATTTCCTCGAGGATCAATATAAAAATTTAAATCCATAAAAATTTAACTCTGTGTCTAATTCACATTCTAAAGTTTAGCCTTATAAGCTAAGCCAAAAAATTCAACTCCGTGTCCAAGTCACATTCTAAAGTTCGGCCTCATATGCTAACCTATGAAAATTCGACTCCATGTCTAATCCATATTCTATGGTTCATCCTTGTAAGCTAATCTAAAAAATTTGACTCTGTGTCCAATTCAAATTCTATAGTTCAGCCTTATAAGCTAATCCACAAAATTTAACTCCGTGTCCAATCACATTCTAAGGTTCAGCCTCATAAGCTAACCCATAAAATTTGACTTTGTGTCTAATCCACATTTTATGGTTTAACCTTATAAGCCAATTCATAAAATTCGACTCTGTGTCCAATTTACAATCAAAAAATTACTAAATCTATGGTTAAGCCATGTCAGACAAATAACCTCAAACATGACTAAAAAAATTGCTTAGTCAAGAGTGTATATGGGAAGGTAGCCATCCAAATGTGATAAAGCTTCACGCTAGACAAGAACACCTGCAGGTAATTATTTCTAAATCTGATACTTTGTTGTGAATTATTCTAATTCATGCATTACATAACACACACCGAAGTAGGGGCAACTATACACACCCTACTTGGACTAAGGATGATAGCTAGAGAATGAACTCTTTGAGTACAACACAAAAAGCCATCAAGATATTAAGTTTACACGAACCTACTATTTATCTGCATGGACTAACTATAGAAACAGATTAGAACTCAACCCATAAAGACCACGGACTACCACTTTAGAGACCTAGGTCTGCATGGATCTACTGTTTGTGTCTGTATAGACTAACTATAGAAGTAGATCAGAACTCGGCCCATGAAGATCGTGGACCATCACTTCAGAAGCCTTAGTTCGCACGGACCATCAGGAATAAGTTTGCACGGACTTGTCGATGGAAATAGACTCTAGATTCAAACTTTACCTATTTAGTCTAGGAAAAGGATCCTAAAGGGAGGAGGATTCCTTCTAGACACAGGAGAAAACCCTAAAAGAGAAGTATAAATACTTCTCTTCACAAAAAAAAAAAAGAGAAGGAGTGCAACTACTGTAGCAATAACAGACGTAAGAAAGCCTGTTAAAATCGAGTACAAGGAAGACTTTAACCATTCTCATTGATATCAAGAGGCTTTTGTGTTTGTGCCCCAAGAGACTCTTTCATAACAGGTAATATCTGAGGTCCTCTTTTGTATTTTCTTACAAGCCAATGATCTCTAAGATGTTTGGTTAATGAGAGGATATCTTTATTATCCCCATTCTCATTGATGATGAGTAGGCTAATCTCATTAGATGTATGAACTGTAAATGTTTGTACTTAGCATTAATATGCCATGACGAGTGTGATCTCTCTATGTAAATTTGATTAGGTTCGTATGGACTTAATGTCTTTAAAGGCAAGTATCTGTATTAGTCCACACAGCCCGATTTGCATGCATGATAAGAGGCTTAATAGTCTATGCAGACTCCCTATCACAAGGGTTAGAGGTCCGCACGGACGTATAAATGGTGGTTTATATGGTGAATCCTTGTTATGTCATTCATAATATGTAGTGTGTTTAGGATGAGTGTGTTTATGATTTTGAATAATTATTTGTGTTAATGATTCAGATCTAACTAATTTGACTTGAATGTTTTTTGAGTTGTTGATGGGGTATCACATTAAATTGGAAGTATGAGATAGACTTAGCTTTCCCTTGGCCGAAGTCCTCATGGACTTATAGTCATTGCCACTTACGTCCGCATGAACTTATAATCCTTGTCTTCCAAGTCTGCACGGACCCAATGACATTGAAGCGAGCCAGTTTTAGGACTTTAGCTTATTTCTTTGGTTTTGTACCATTTATATTTATTTGCCTATTTTGGTGTTGTAATAGTTAGTAAATAACTAGTTTTACGCGTTAAAATTTAACTTCCATGCCAAATTACTTATACAAAATCAATTGGTGTTTTTCTAATAAAATGGATTTGTATTTTCTTAATCAAAAGTCATATGGAAAATGTATTTTAATAAAGGCCAATCTCCTAGAGATAGGAGTTGAGCAGTTATTGCCAATTCCTATGGAATTACAAGTAATTGTCATGTCAAATAATAACTAATTAATGACCCGCTTTATGATTGTATAATGTACCTATCATATTTCTTCTAAATGTTGTAATTTGCTTTCTTTATATAGAAAGGTGACATAAATGCTTTAAATATAATACATGTTTGAATGATAAAGGATTGATAAAAATTACAATATATATGGACAACATATTATTAGGGCATAAATAAGATCTGAAATTCCGAACCTTTCTGGTATAGAAGATCAGAGGTCCTAGTGTAGAGGCCAAGTGGCAACTCTACTAACCACTCTCATCCCTGATAAAAATATCTTGATTCTCTATAGTGGGGTATGACTTTATACCTTTTCTTCTTCACTAACTGGCAACCTCAAATCACTCATCTTTGATATATGTTAAGAAACAAACATCATCCTGAAGCAGTGCAATGTCATGTGATATATATACATGTCATTTTATGGCACTCATATGTAGTCTAATACACCTAGAAACACCTAAACCTATACTCTGATACAACTAAATGTAACACCCTTACCTCAGCCTAGTAAGCAAATTTGAATGAGGAATGCCACATTGTGACACCTCCTAACTGAACTATTACCAGTTTGAATAGGAGATGACATGTAAAATAACTTTTATTACCTTAACCATTATTTTCTTAAAACACTTTTATATAAAAATCATACATATCATTTTAATTGTCTCATATCAACAAAATTTTGGTAGCAAAATAACTATATATGTACATAACCCAAAATAAAACCTATAGAAAATAACACTTCTATATCATCTCAATCATCAACCAACGCCTTGGAACCTTCTATTCCCTATTTCAACTTAATCTCCTAAGCAAATATATCATATCATATCATACAATCTCATCCACACATATGCAAACCATAAAACCTAACTTGTATAATATATGTTTACATCCCATCATACTATATCATAAAACTCTAGTCTTAACAAATATACATATGAGTGCTAACTACTAATAATATTACATCACACTATCAAAACCAAAATATACCAAAACACTTGATAAAATCTCCTTGGTACTACAATACTATTGTTAAGGCTATTTGAGGCTATCTATCTACTACTTGAGCACAAAAAAACATGATAAGCTAAGCATTAAACTTAGTGGTGTATTCAATAAAATATGATTACACACATATGCATACAAATGCATATTAATCATATATTATCATGTAGTCATGACATACTAATTACACACACACACATTATGGTGCACATCATTTACCTATACATGCTTGTCATATTACCATATTCCAATCATATTATATTCCTACTCATTTTACATATATCAACTTCTTTATTCATTTTATAATGCACATAATTTTGATTTTTTATTAACCAGTTGATTAGCCATATCTGACAAACATAAATCCTAATATTAGACATCAAGATCATGTTGGGCGACATTTAGGACCTAATGGCGGCTACACTAGCATAATGATTTATCAATAATTGTGTAATGACCTTGACAAACCTCTAATGTAGTGGCACCTATATGATTTTACATGTAATGGTTCTAATGGACCTTCTCACCACTACACCTACTAAATAATTATAACATGTCAATGTATAATGGATTATAACAATGTATGATATATGTACATTCATTGGCCTAAATGGACCTAATGGTGGCCTCACCTATATAAATATGATACCAAATATCTAGTTACTACTAATTCCCTAGTTAATTGTTTAACCTATCCAGCAAGTTGTCTAACATATATGGGCTTTAACACTTTACTTTATACAATTTATGTTTCATGTTCTTTTTATATGATAAGTAATCACATTCATGTCTTTCCTTACCTCATTGATACCTTTATATTCCATATGAAATTTCTCATTTGAGAACTTTTATACCACAATTATAAATGACATTTCATTTATATATACATTATAACCTATGTTATATTACATCTCACATGCAACCTATATGTACACACATAATGCAAAATGCACATACATACTCATAATGTATCACATTTCAAACATAATACATTATTATTCATCAAAAATTATTCTAACATGATTAATTATGCAAATGTGGCACATTTATACACAACTTACACATAATGACCAAAATTACCATTTTGCCTTTTATTACATATTATACTACCAAGTGCTCAACTTATCCATTCTCTAATTTAATCCACTTTTAGCAATTATTTTAAATTAATTGAGATATATTAAGCCTTATTATGCCATTAAATTAATTTTAAGACAATTTAAACTACTAAAACTAACACTTTCATAATAGGTTTCTAAGCTAAAAATGCACAAACATGAAATGTGTACACATATTTTACTGAATAAACTTACAAAGTAGTTTCTCAATGTCCTAAATACCACTTTACTACTTCTCTTTACCTTTGGAATTGCCCTCTCCTTCTTTCTCTAAATTCCATCATAGGTATTTAATTAGAAAAATTCATAGAAAATTATATACAAATCAAAACTCAAAAATAACATATGTACCATAATTTTGAGCACCCATAATATCATATAAAAATATTAAAACCACAAAAATATGCTTACCTTGACTTTTGAACTTTTAAAACCATAACTTCAAATCTCTTTTTTTCCCATGAAAACTCCATTTTCACTCGAAATAGGAGAATAAGAAACTAGATGTGACAAGGAGCATTTTGAGTATAATATTCGAGGGTTTCAAGTTGATTTTTGAGGTAGTTGAAAGAAAAATGGGGGAGGCTCATACTTGGCTATGGTTTAGGTCAAGATGAAATGCTTGATTGGGTGTTATGTACACATGTGAGTTCACTTTATATATTAAATGCATAAACAGCAATAATTTGATCAAAAAATGATCCAACGATTTATTTTTTTCTTAGTTTTCTTTTAATATTTGAAAATTTATTCTTAAACTTTTGTTCAACAAAATACTTCTTAAGACATTCGAAATTATAGAATTTTACAATTAAAGGCTTTCTTAAAGCTCATGCCAAAAAGACAAAGGAAACACACTAAATTTTTTAATTACATAAATAAGAAATTCAATAAAAATACTTATCAACATCAAAAAAATTATAATTCCTTCATTGTTAGACTAGTTAGAATTTTTAAGCTATAGATTATGATATTTTCAAGTCAGTTTGGGCACATCCCGACCTTTTTATATCACAACCCAAACTAAGGTCACATTCCACTAGATATCGATGTTTAGTTCAATGGATATTTTTAATTCTTTTATTTTTAGCCTTATTTTGCCTTTTAAAGTTTCATGTCTAGTACTCCCCTTCTCTAGATCACCTTAGTGGGGCTTACTACTTGAAAACCCAAATCATAACACGAGGAAATACTATTCATGAAGCTAGGTTTTACATGTGTTACAATTACATAGGATTATAAAAAGCTTAACAAGTTGAGGTTAGTGTTTCTTAACCATATGACCCCTTTTTATGTTAGTTGATTTGCTTGAAATAAAAGTTAGGATTTGTATTATGCTGGGTTTATGTTATTAAGTTTACATATATGTAATTGGTGATAGATTATAGAAGTGAAAAAAGGAAATTGATAAAGAGAATGATTGGTGTGTTATACCATGTGTTGGCTAAAACTTGTAGCCAAGAAAACATTAACCTTCTTCTTAAGTCTATTAGAATCTAAGAGCTAAATGAAGCTTTTTAAGGCTAAGTAAGAACTTCTAAACCTAAAATTGAAAGATATTCTATGTAGAAAGGAAAATCTTAAGTTTGGTCGAATGATGATCATGTTAGAATTATGGGAGACTTTAGTTATGCATGTAAGTGCATGTAAGTACAGGAAGT
>CANXYI010605243.1:0-10122 GCA_948208565.1 Hura crepitans
TTTTTCTTAACAAGGTTTTAACGAGGCATATTCATAGAGTAAAGTCATCCAAGGGGAAGTGCTATGATATAATGAATAACTACTCTAGATAGGCTCTATCTGTTGTGAATAGATAAACTCTATCTGTTATAGATAGATAAATTCTATCTGTTGAAGATAAGATTCTATCTCTTTAGTATTCTTATCCTATTCAAAACCTATCTGATAGGCTTCTCTTTGCCTATAAATATCATTTCTTGTATCATTCAGAATACACATCAATATACAGAATAATTACTCTCTACTATATACTTCCAATCTTCTTTATTTCTTTTCTTTAATTACAACACGTTTTCCTATAAATTCCTAAATTATAAAATTTTAAATTTTAAAATCCTAAAGTCTAAAATCTTAAAATTTTAAAATCCTAAATTTTAAATTTTAAACTCTAAAATCCTAAACCTAAAATTCTAAATCCTAAAATTCTAAAACTTGAATCTTAAACCTTAAAATACTAAATTCTAAATTCTAAAATTCTAAAACTCTAAATTCTAAAATTTTAAACCCTAAACTCTAATATTCTAAAATCTTAAACCCTGTAAACCTTAAATTCTAAAATTATAAACTCTAAATTCCAACAATTAATGATAATTTTAAAAAATTGATTTTATAGAGAAAAATGTGTAAAAGAAAAAAATTTTAAAAAAATTAAATTTAGATTAATAGTACTAAATGGACAATTTTAAAGTATTTTTAAAATATAAAATATTAAAAGAACATATTTAAAAGTTTTAAATAAAAATGAATATTTTTAAAATTAAAAATAAAAAAGAGATAAATGATGTAAATTTTTTTAAATATAATGGATCGGTCTATTGGAAGTCTGAAAGAACGTAAGCTTTCAACAACCCATCTTGCAACAACCCCAACCCCACTTTATCAGTTGGAAATATGATGATTCTTTACAAGTTAAATATTTTTTTTATAGTCTAATCACATAATCATAAAATTAAATAATGTGATTAAATTAATTATAATATTTTAAATAACTCACACTTAAACTTAGTGTAGCCAATTAAATGCGGCCAAAAGGCTAAATTATTGTAGTAAAATACAAAAAATTTGAATAAATAGAAAACAAGCTACAAGCAATGGCAGCATACAAGCAACAAGAAAATTGCAGTTCACGTGGACTTTTCATTTAGACTTATTTGGACCCACTATTGAGTGGAAAATGGAGTTGAGTCCCTTTTTTCAATTGCCATAGAACTCGAAAACCAATCACAAGTGGGGAGATTATAAATTCATTAAATTCCATCATTAACTTAAGAATTAGGGTAGAGAAAATGAAGATGAAGGAAACATAGTTTGAGTGAGTTTGAGGCTAGGTAAGGGACCCAAAAATTGAAATAAGCTACTGCCTCCAATTTTGCACAGCTCAAGTTAATAGTTTTAAAGGATTCTTGCTTTATTGATTTTGGCTAGAGAGGTGGATACATTATTGTTGTTAAAATTGAATTTCGATTTTGCATAATTTGGAAGGGATTTTATATTAGAATTTCATGAGGTGAGGATTTTTTCCATCTTTTTTTTAGCAAATTTGGACTCTAAGTATTTAAAATATGTTACATAAAAAATTTTGATGAGAAGTGCAATGACAGTAATAGAAGGAGATGTTGAGAAGGATTTTTTTTCCTTTTCTGTCATTTAATTTTGTTAAATAAAGGATATTTACTTTGCTACAATTTCAATTGGCATTTTCGTGTCATAAGGGATGTTTGATCATTGATTTTTTAAAACTAAATTGAAGGTTGAAATGGTCATAAGCAAAGGATAGTGCTATGATTTGATGAAATTTGGAGCAAATTAAGGGGATTTTCTTCCTCTGTCAACTGCCATTGCCAGAAATTGAGACTAGAGGTCTTCTAACGATGGGGGTAGAGGTAAGGACCTAAAATTTCAAGAGAAGAATTGAGGTCAGTGCTTCTTTTCTAGTTTGTAAATAGAATTAGGGTATTGTTAAGTTAAATTGAAATTGTATGGATTCTGTTCCAATTAGAAAAAAAAGGGGAAAATTAGCTTTTGGAATACATAACCTTTATAAGGGATCAATCGTATAATTAGTGTAAGAGCAAAAAAGAAATGAAGTGGGAGTTGGGAGGTATGAAATATAGCAGAAAAGATTGGATATATAGCTATTTTGAGGGTTCCTTATGACTGTTATTGCAGTGTTTACTTATTCCCCACTTGTAGTTTACAAAAGTGAAATTGGTAATTATAAAGGTAGTGTAAAGTATTAAGTAAATGCTTGATAACAGTATGAAGTTACTATTATTGTGATAGTGATAAGGGTAAATTGATTTGCAATTTAAATAAATAAAATTGAGCACAACTTCCTATCAATAAATTACATGTATATTATATAATTTTAATTTAATAATAATAGTAAACTACTGATAGCTGTTTCGTAACATACAGAGAATAGAATAGTGGTTATTAAATATGTTGGTAAGAGATTTAGATGTTTGTCTAAGTTGCGGGGTTGTTATTAATAGGAGTTGATGAATTTGGAAACAATTGTTCAGTTCTAAACCTAATTACAACATTTTTTGATATGGTAGATCCAGGAGTCAAATTTTTTCTATATTAAAATAATTTTTGACATTCAATAATTATGAAAATTATAATTATAAGACAATAAAATAATTAAAATTAAGTAATAAGAAATTAATTAAGAAGAAAAAGAAATAAGAAAATAAATATGTGTAGACTTAAGTATAGGGATTAATAATATCTATAGGATCAAATTGTAATGCATGAGAATCTCGGGATTATGAATCGTACTTTTCTAGTACATGAATAGTATTTTTTGAGACTTGAGTTACGCTAATGCGATTGGATAAAAGTACTAATTATAATGTAATTTGCGTAAAATTTGGAGGAAAAAAAGTCATTAAGATGGCTAAAAAATGAAATTAAAGTTTTTACAGTAGTGTGTTATGAATAGTGATATAGTTAAAGCTAAATCGTAAAATATTTTGTTTTTGCTCAACTTTGGAATGATACAATACTCAAATATTCCAAATGGTCCATTGACATTAGAATTGGAATTTTTGAATATTAAGAAGTATTTTATAAAAATCAGACAAAGTTAAATGTATTATTTTTATTTGATTTTCTTGGTTTTCGAGCATGGAATTTTGGGTCTTTTGGGTTATGGGACCCTAAGAAATGTCATTTCAGATTTAAAATGAGAGAAAGAATTTCTAAAAGAATGGAAATTAGAGTTGGTTTAATGGGAGCCACAGGATTTTAAAAGAAGAGATCTGGACCCTCAGATTATAAGACCTATATAAAAGTCAAAGTCTTTTTTTTTGGTTAAGGTTTCAACAGTGCATCTTCCTCCTCCATCACCCTAAAGTCGACAACTTCCCCACATCTCAACCCCTCTATTTTTCTTTCATTCTTCCTCCACCCAAACACCTTAAGTGGATTTCCAAGCTTCAATTGTAAGGGTTCAGAGCATTACTAAGGCAAGGAGATCAAGAATCAAGTGTTAATTTTAGTGATTTTAGGAGTCTGTAGTCCTGGTGAATAGCAATCCCCAATTAAGTAAGTGTTTATTTATGGGTCTCATATTTTTCTAGGGTTTTTTAGAGATTATATACTAAGATCAATTTGAAGTTTGGATATATAGAGAAATTTCTATGAATTTTTATGTGTGTGCATATGTTATGTTTGTAGAGAAAGGTGACTAAAGCAAAGGGAAAGGGAAAGAGAAGGCCTAAAAGAGCTATAGTGGTGTATTTGCATCTTTTGTAAGTGTATACAATACATGTGTTTATGTGTGTAAATTGGTTGATTAAAATGCGTATGTCATGGCTAAAATGGAATGCAATTGATGTAGATTTGTGATTTTGTGCTTGTGGTAGTTGTAATGAGTTAAATGCATGGGTAGATGTTAATAAATAATGAAATGAAAGTGTTGGTGTGTGGAACCTTAAGTGGCCAAAACCCTCACTTGAGATTATGTAAATGTGTTATGTGATTTTAAGCTTATAATTGTGTGTTATACTAAATTATGGATATGAGTAATATGTTTGACCTATCTTTGCTTATAAAGATGATTAAATGAATATCAAAGAGTGTATGTATATATAAGTGAAGTGGATTAGTGATATGGTAGTTTGAGCCGAAACATATGGTGGCTGAAGTATTCTTAGCCTAAATGCTTTGTATGTATGGTTAAGTGCTTTTGTGATAAAAATGATGTGTATTAATGTGAGTATATGCTAAGGTCACGAGAAGTGAAGTGTAACCATAACCCATATGGTAATGATGATAAGATTTGGAAGATTATGTAATTAATATATTAGTCCTTATGTAATTGCATTTAATGACAATACATTACGAAATTTTATGACTTATGAATTGGTGATTACATTGGGCTTAAGGCCGAACCATATATGTTAAATTACAATGAGATTGTTTATTGTCATATCATCCTTTATGCTTATTTGCTTATTGGTATGATAGTGTCAATTATGGGCATAATTGATATTATGATGATATGAAGGTATATGTTTTGCCTTGGCATATAAAATAGTGTTAAGTGATATAATGTGATAAAGTATGATGACATGAAATGATGTGAATGACATGTGGTGGATATGAGACACTAAAATGCATGTTGTGACATGATATGGCCGAATGACTAAGTGGATATAATAGTTTTCAAAGTAAGTTTTGATATCAGTTTGTGCCACTTCTCATTCGGATCCAGTAATCGAGTTGGGTGAGGGATGTCACACACGTGGTGCATAATTAATCTTAGCCCTTGGATTAATAATAATTTAAAACAAAATACTTGTTTTTAGAAAACTAAATGGAAGAAAAAAAATAAAAATAAAAAAGATATTATTGTCTTACAAAATCTTCATCATTGAAACAAAAATACTCCATTTATTCTTAGCCCGCCATTCCTAAAATATAAAAGACAAAAAAATGTGGTCTTCTTTTTCTTCAAAAATGAAAACTTTCCTCCCATTCTTCTTCAAGACAGAGACATGAACTACTATGGCTACTTCTTTACATTTTTTTATCTTCTTCTACTAAATTCAAGAAAAATCATATCCAAACTTAAGTTTTGATCTTCCAAAGCTCCAATCTTCTTTCAAGTCCAAAATTGAGCTCTTATTTTTAGAGAGATTTAAGCTTGAAGCATGATATGAAATAGTTAAAATAGTGGTGGGTTTCTTTAATTCTTGAATTTTAATTATGCAAATAATTAATTAGGACCTCAAAATGGCTATATTTAAGCTTAGTTTAAAACTTTTCATTTAAATGAATTGTTGTTGAATTTTTTTTTTGAAAAGGCAAAATGGTTATAGAAGTGGTGGAAAATGATGATTTAGTGATGGGGGAAGGAAATTGATGGACTTAAAATGTAATTTGAGTTTATTTGAAGGAGATTTAATGATAATTAAGGATGTCCATAGATCGGTTAACCATTCCATAAGTTTATTTTAAAATCCAATTCATTAAATTCGGTTTTACAAAAGGTATAATCTAACCTAATCCATAAAGATCAGTTATCCGCTAACCAGTTAACCATTAAAAATCAATTAGGTTAACCTGTACTTTAGGTTAACCATTAACAAAAGCAGTAATTATTTTTTAATATAAAAATGCAATACGGAAATATAATTTTAAAAATACTTTTGAACATAACAAAAAATCCAAACAAATAAAATATAATCTTTAAACATAATTTCAAAATATTTATAGAAATAAACTTATTTATGATTAAAAAGATAAAAATCAACATCTTTTTATGATTAAAAGGATATAAGGAATATACATATATCTTTATAACCATAAATAAACTTATGGATTGGATAGTATAAAGAAATAGTTTGGTAAAAGAAATTATTTAGTATAAAACTTATTAAAAAAACCAGAAAATTTTATAAAATAGAATCAAGGTTATTAAAAATGGAATAAATATAGTATTAAATAGTAGTGATATAGCTAGAGATAGAATTTTAGGAATTCATAAAATAAGTAAATATGTAATTGTCCATTAGCATGATCGAATTTTTCCTAATTATGAAATTAATACTTAATTTTAATTATTGATAATTAAGGTAATTGTTTGTAATGTGATTTAAATTTTTAATATTGCGAGTATATGAGACTTTATAAATATGAGATATATGTGTTGGCTCAATAAGGCTACAATCCTAAATTTTGATGATCTCCAAAAAAACCTTAAAGTATCTTTTTATCTAAGTATTTTAGGTGCTCTACATGGAAAAATCAAAGAATATGGAAAATCTATAAGGACAAAGAGATCAAGATAAAGTATGTGAAAATTTTATAATTCTGAGAGTTTATTTGTATAAAGAATGAAATTGAGAATTACACACTCACCTAATCATGTAGATTTTCTTTCTAAAATTGTCTTCTGGAAAAAATCGATTTAGAACAATCTGCTTTAATCTAACCGAGTATTTTATAACAGTATTCTAAATAAAAAAGACAAAATAACGGACAAAATTTTTGAAAAGTACTTTTCTAACTCAAACGGACAAATAGTGTTTTTCTAATAGTAAAAGACCTTTTTGTTATAAATAGGCTCAAGTTTTTTCAATTAAATAACATGAGAAACAAAAAGGAAAAGTGTTGGAATACATTTCATTTCTGCTTTAATCTTTGTTCTAACAACTCCACATTTCTGAGCTTCATTCATTACACCTCTATCCTCAAGATAAATTCTGTTCTTGTTTTCAGTGAGGTATTTTCTTTGCATCAAAATATTGTATTCTTTGTAAAAGCTAAGATCAAGGGAATAGATCTAGCTTAGGTTTTTGTATCAATCTAGTAAAAGATTGAGGGTAGCTTTTTAAGATTGTATTTTTGGCTTTTGCTCTTGCCAAGGAAAAGAGTAAATTAGAAGGAAACTCAAGTGTATTGTCTTGAGAAGTGGATGTAGGCTTGGGATAGCCGAACCGCTATAAAAATCTTGAGTTGATTTTCTTACTCTACTCCTGTTGTGTGTTCTAACTTGATTTCAAAAGTTTTTAAAAAAGCATACTTGTTAATTCATAAGTTTCTGAATGTTTCTAAATGAATTTGATAAAATTTTGAAAAACTCTGTGCTTTATATATTCTTTTAAAAGTGACAGATCAGAGTTTGAATAAAGTATTCTAAACTGTTTTTACTTTGAAACTTAGAACTGAAAATTATTTTCTTGTCAAAAAGTTTTAGTCACTCAATTCACCCCCCTCTTGAGTGCTTTGGAACCAACAATTGGTATTAGAGCAGGTCTCTTTTTCAAAGGTCTAAACATCTAGAGAAATCCATTGAAAATCATGGCAGCTTCCTTTAACCAACCAATAAACACTATCTTTGCTGAAGGATAATCTTCCACTAGACCACCTCTATTATGTGGAGAAAACTTTGCTTTTTGAAAAGCCAGAATGAAATGCTATATGCAATAACAAGATCTTGATTGCTGGGTTTCTATCCTAAAAGGTTATCAAACACCTATGAGTGCTACAACAAGCCTACCGAAAGATGAAGCATCTTATGATGAGAAAGAATGGCGTGCTGCTCAAATGAATGCTAAAGCAATGAACAATTTATATTGTGCCCTCGATGTTAATAAATTCAACAGAGTCTCTACCTGCGATACTACAAAGGAAATGTGGGATAAACTTGTTGCCACATATGAAGGTACAGATCAGGTCAAAGATTCTAGACTACATGTTCTAATGAGTGAGTTTGAAGCATTTAAAATGAAGCCAGATGAAACTATCTCTCAAATGAGAGATACATTTGTCAAGATCACCAGTTCATTGGAAGGTCTTGGTCAAATCATCAGTGAGCAAGATCAAATTAAAAAGCTGGTCAGATCATTAAATTCCAAATAGAGACCTTAAATGGCTATTCTAATGAGGGAAGGCTCTGCAAGACAAAAGTATGATGATATCATTGGCTCACATATAGCCTTTGAACTTGTCATTAAAGTACAAGAAGAAGCAGAAGATCTAAAGCAAAAAGAAGAAAAGAAGAAAGCTATTTCTCTTAAAATGGAAAGTAGCAAGAGTTCCTCTAATGATGAAGAATTGGCCATGATTACAAGAAAATTCAAAAAGTTCTATAAGAAGGGTTTGAGAGGGAAAAGTTTTCCTAAAATAAGACATCATTAAAAGTCAAAAAAATTTCAATCTACATCTGGAGAAGTTATATGCTATGGTTGTAACAAACCTGGACACATCAAATCTAAATGTCCAGACTAAAAGAGAAAATTCAAGAAGCATAGGAAGAAAGCTATAGTGGCTACATGAAGTGATAGTGATGATTCTAGCAATAGTTCCTCTGATGATGAACTAGAGTCATAGAATGTCAATCTAATGGTGTGTCTAAAAGAAGATGTTCAGATCACTGCACCACAATCCTCAGAATTAGAATCAAATCATAGCAACAGTGAGGTAAGTAGTACTAAATCTGACACAAATGATTATGAAAGCATGTTGCATTATTTTAAAGAATTACATGATCGATATAGCAATCTTAAAAAGAAATATCTAGGAGTATAAAATGAACTTTGTGCTCTTAAAAAGGAAAATGAAAAAAAATGAAAGAGGCATGTGAAGAAAAAGATAAAGTGATATGTATTTTAATAGAAGAGCTTGAAAAGAAAATTGATAAAGGGAAGAATGCCTTTTTAATAAAATTAATACATCTATTTTTACAGTTAAAAAGTTTAGGTAGAAATATAAATTTAGAGATGATTCAAAAGAAAATATACATGGTATCAAAGTTTCCTCTAATATTTGTTTTTATTGTTGTAAATATAGATATGTATCTAAATTCTGCTTGTATAAAAAGAAAGTAAATTATGGAAAATTGATGTGGATTGAAAAACCTTCATTTACTGGTTTTGAAAAGAAATTTGAATCTTTATCAAACTTAATAGGAAAATCATCTTATGTTCAAAAGTACTCTAATGTTACTAACATCAAAGGACCTAATAGAAATTGGGTACCTAAATTCACTTAAATCTTTTGCAGAAACGTCTTAGGAGCAGTGGCTCAAACAAATGGTATTTGGATAGTGGCTACTCTAGACATATGACTTGGGATAAGTCAAAATTTACTAAATTAAATTTGGGAAATAGGGGAATTATTAGATTTAGAGACAAAAGCAAGGGAAAAATAATTAGAGTTGAAACAATTGGTTCAAATCCATGTATTGAAGAAGTTTCACTTATGAATGGATTAAAATTCAATCTGTTAAGCATAAGTCAACTATGTGACAAAAACAGAAGGGTCATTTTTGAAGCAGATCACTGTAAGGTTGAAGAAGTTGGTATAAATAAGACTATTTTAATGAGTTATAGAAATAAGACTATTTTAATGGGTTATAAATCTAGAAATGTTTATCAAGTTGATCTGGATAACTTAAATAATATGGAAACAACTTGCTTACTGTCAAAAGATGAGCAGAGTAAGATTTGGCACAAAAAGCTTGGACATGTAAGCATCTATAATCTAGAAAAATTCTCAAGGAAGGAACTTGTTAAGGGACTACCAAAGATAAACTTTGATAAAAAATATGTTTGCAAGGCGTGTCAAATGGGAAAGTAGACAAGAGCTTTTTTTAAGTCCAAGAAAGAAATCTCAACCAAGAAGGCTCTTGAGTTATTGCACTTGGACTTGTTACACCTACAAGTCTAGGTGGAAAGGCTTATGTATTTGTCATAGTTGATGACTACACTAGATTCACTTAGACCTTATTTCTTGCCAACAAAAGTGAAGCTTTTGAAGCATTTGTCAATTTGAGTAAGAAAATTCAGAATGAGAAAGGATATAAGATCACAAGTTTAAGGAGGGATCATGGTAGAGAATTTGAAAATAAAAATTTTGAAGATTTTTGCAACAAAATAGGAATTCATCATTCTTTCTCAACTCCTAGAATACCTCAGCAAAATGGTTTTGTGAAAATAAAAAAATAGAACATTACAAGAAATGGCTAGAACAATGATCAATGAGTATCATCTTCCAAAATATTTTTGGGCTGAAGCTATCAACACAGCATGCTATATTCTAAATAGAACAACTGTCAGATTAGTACTT